>MU670804.1:112878-127564 GCA_026770625.1 Nicotiana glauca
TTTAAACCTATCAAATCACGTCCGATTGACCTCAAATTTTACACGCAAATCGTATTTGACTTTACGGACCTACTCCAACTTCCAGAATTTGATTCCGACCCCGATATCAAAAAGTCAACCCCCCGGTAAAACTCTTCAAAAACCTTCAAATTGCTATCTCTAGCCAAATGGCTGGCTTCAAAATGGCCTACGGACCTCCGAATTCACTTCCGATCGCGCTCCCAACTCCAGAATCACCATACGGAGCTACTCCTAGTCTCGGAATTCCAAATGTCCATTGATGACACCGAAATGCACTTCAAACCAAATTTATGAAATTCCTTCTAAAATACTAACTTCCACAATAGGCGCTAAAATGCTCCCGGATCATCCAAAACCCAATCCGGGCATGCGCCCAAGTCTGAAATCATCATACGAACCTGCTGGAACCTTCAGATCCCGATTCCGAGGTCGTTTACTCAAAATTCCAATCCTAGTTCATTCCTTCAACTTAAGGCTTCTGAAATAAGAATTCTCTTTCCAAATTAACTCTGAACTTCCCGGAACTTAATTCCGACCACGTGTACGAGTCATAATGCCTGAAATGAAGCTGTTCAAGGCCTCCGACTGCTGAACGGAGCACTAGTACTCAAAATGACCGGTCGGGTCGTTACATTCTCTCCCACTTAAACATACGTTCATCCTCGAACGTGCTAAGAATTGTTCTGAAGTAGTCTGAAATCACTGTTTAGCACCTCATGCAGCTTCCCGTGCTACCACAACTTAGCTGAGCACATTGGCTCGATAAATTCTGAAGATATTCCTTTTTACTCAAGCAATTAAGCCTTAGAGCCCGATTCCAACATCCGAAATCCTATGCTAGGCCTGTTCCCAATATAGAATCACCATTTCAATCACTACACGCTGTACTCAAACACGGTTGCATAAATTTGCTGAATTATTACTTTGCAACACTAAATCCACAGGACCACCATAATATTCTCTGATCAACTTAGCCAAAATCCTACTGATCTGATGCTCCCATTGCACCCCATGACATATACAGGTCTTACTCTAACCTTTACCGTACCGCCACGACGGACGAGATGTACCGACATTCATAATCAATCGTCGAGTCAACAAAACATTAGGTCTACACTCCTGACAAGGCCTCCACCTCATTCTGAACCAAATAATGGTCTTATCTCCGTAACATACCTCTTGTAGCTGGATTGCACAAAATCCTAGATCAAGGGATCTCGTCTTATTCGATACAACTACTCAGGCAATAAGCCACTCCAGGCACTATTAAAGCCTCATAGGATGCCACAACATGCCAATAGGCCACCAATCCGAACACAACACAGACAGGAAATCAAACTCTGGAAGGAATTACCAATCCCCCACTCTAATACGGACTTTCCTCAGAAGATAGGAAATGAAACACACAAAAAAATAGCATATAGTAAACTAGTCTCAACATCACACTGTTGCGGCACGCAACCCGATCCAAATAACATACCCATGGCGATGTGCCACCCGATCCACAAATAGATCTCACATAAGGAGATCGCACTTCGAGCTAAATCTGCTCATTACAACAAAACATCGAATTTCGAAGTAATACCATCCTTGAGAAAACACATAGCACTATAGGCTACAAACTCAAGCACAACTAAGGTGCAATATACAACATAAATCTCAAAGCCATCCTGCTCATAACACATCATTCCTATGCGGATTCTCGACACGTAAGAAATTTTCTCAAGCCGTCTCACAACTCATACGGCGCAATACGTCATTACCTGGAATAGCTGAATGACAAAATAACGCCCCGACTGTTCCTCCATAAGGAACGCTCGCTGAAACGAACACAACTGGCCTGATATAAAGCCCTGTTCACATATATAAATCAATCAATCGATCTCAAGCCGATTTCTGATTGCACCAACTTGGTGAATAACCTTTCAAAGGTTCATAGTAACTCTCTTTTCCTCATGACACATAAGAACAACCGTCATAACCGGAGCAACCTCCCCAGTTCATAACCCAATAAACAAAGTGCCCTCCAAGCATAATTTCTCGAATTAATGACATTACCACAATCCCCTTACTTGGTTCAAATCTCTAGCCAATCAAGTGACCACATGTCACACTTATGCAATCTTCCTGTGGGGCACGCTCCTAAAATTTGCCTAAGTAAATAACGGGTTCACCCATATAATCCATCGGACGCACTAACACTGAAAAACGATCAAGAATCCTTAATCTGGATGCAAAGCCTCTTTCACAACACATCGATCTCAGGTGACGCGGAAGACAATACCAATTTACTTTAAATATTCAACCCTTTCCCTGCTCATCCGAGCCTGTGATATCCTTGCCAGCACAAAACGGCAACCTTAATCCTCACTTCGAATTCCTATGCTACTCACTGCGCCCAACGTGCCAACATACGATAGAACACTATTTTCATCATAGCTCCGAAATCATTAATATTTTTAACACTTCATCATATAAGAACTTCGCACTTAACTCACTTCATGAGAACCATAGCAACAAACAGGTAAACTTCCCGTAACCATAGAATATGCGAATTTGCAAGTAGTGGTCCAAGCCACCATAACCCTCTCCGGAATCTGCTTCCGCACAACAAGCCATAACACTAGAAAGCTTCTGAATAACATCAATTGCGGCGGCCAACAAGCCTCACACGTACCGCTACAAATCACCCACACAACTTGATCATACTGAATGAACTGATCACAAATCCCAACATGCCCAAATTCAACTGTGGCTAATCAATCCCTTTCTTTCCAATTTATCCTTGAGTGCTTTGGAAATATTACTGACTCTCTTCAACACATAACATACTCCATCTATGCTCATCCCGAGTGACCTTGAATCACGAGACTATGCTGGCTCAACCCCTACGAACTATTTCGTACTTCCCAACTACTACATCACAATCCAACCATCACAGAACATTCTGTGCCACTTCTCATAAGCTGCTTTCCAAGCTTGATTCTTAATTGCACTTATAGGCTCGAAATCATTAAGCATCATACTTTACCTCTTTTGAATCCATTAGAACTGTTAATGAGAGCCTTCCACTCTGACTGGGTCCCGAATATCCTCGGCTCCATATATCTCATAGCACATGAATACCCTCTCGACGAGGCACCCGGCGAAATCACCCGGACCTTCCTCCAAGTCCGAACATGAGCCCATAAGGCCAACCATAGCATGCCTCCAACAATTCATTTGCTCAAATTACCACTTATGGTCTTTTTCCGTAGCTGAGATAACCCACCAAGATATTAATAACTGGAAACCTCGCAAGTAGCTAACCATGAAGCCCAAATCATAGGCGGTGGGACTCTCCCACTTAGCTTGATGCCATTATTACAAAACTCTGGAGTTCACCATTATTCTTAATCTCTTGTTGACATAACCTTGTGCAATCGATCGCCAGCCTTCTCGATATCTTACCGTAGAAACCCAATTTGATACTCTAAATCATTAACACCATTCACACAACAGTTCCCTTTGCTGCATATCCAGTAGAACTCTTCGCAGAAGCCTTGCCAACCACGCGACTGCTAACCTGCTCACAGGAATACCCCACCTGTAGAAATCACTTCCTGGCATCTTCCAATGCTGCCGCATGGGGTACAATCGCTACGACATCAACAACCCATCCTGAGTCCGAGATCACTCTCCAGTTGCACGAGTTCCATTCACCCCTCCTGGACATCATTAAATATGCAACAACATCCTTTCACTTCGAAGTCATGCCACGCCTTTCTTCATTTCAAGAAACTCCTTTCCGTCATATCCAACCTCCTGCCGCATAACAACACCATGCTTCGAATTAATCTACAGACTTCTATTGCCCGTCGTCAAAATCCCAGATTCTTCTAAATTATCCTTAGGCACGTAGTCATCCTACTACTAGGCCCTATACAACCCCGCTACTCTCCCACTTTGGGCAAACTCATTCCTTTAATCAACTGTTCGGCCTGCGCTCCCTAAGCCTAGCCTTTTAGAAGTTTGAGACTTCGCCTGACACTTCCCACATGTCTTGCTCATCTTTTGTTGCTCAGTCGTTGTCTTAATAAAATTTATCTTCATAGTACTTGAATTTCACAATTTGTTATTAATCCCAAACCTTTCCGAAGGTCGTCTTTATCAAACCATCAACATTTGAAACACTGATTCAATCCAAAATCACCGCACCCTGCGATATCTAATAGTTGCATCTCTGATACTATTTCACAATATCATGCCCCAAGGGCGAATCATAGAAGATCATAACACCGATAAACTTAATACGTCCAATTAGGACAACAGCACCTCAATAGGGAAGAGAACTCCTTCACGCTTGCAATTACCACGATTCATTACCTCTTCCAGTCCACATCTGACCATCTTTAGTTCAATTGACTTTCCCCTGCCGAGAATAAAATACGGAGTCCCTTTGATTACATACTGAGTAAACCTCCCTTCAATTCATTCACTTCCCCGACACATGGGCAAACACCCTACCATCACAACAACACTGCGGAGTTATCGCTCATAAACATTATGGCAACTTGTGCCTAGCCTCAAGGCTCTTGGAAGTTCTGTTACTGAGCTGAAACAATATAGGTTCCCTCCGTGCGACTATAATAGTCCAATCAACTATACCGGGAAAATCATCCTGCACCACATTGGTAGTGCCATTGCAATCCTCCAATTTTCGATTTATAACAAGCGTTCGCGTAAGATTGAGTAGGAAGAAATCAAAGGCATAAGCCTCAAAGGAATTGAACCACACGATAAGGAAATCAAGAAGGGAAGAACTTCTAACAGTCCTGCAGTCTCCCGAGGATAAGTACAGACGTCTCCGTACTGACCCACAAGACTCTACCAGACTTGCTCATGACTCATGAGACCGACGGGAACCTAGTTCTCTGATACCATGTTGTCACGACCCAAAATCCACTAAGGGTCGTGATGGTGCCGGACACCGCTGTCAGGCAAGCCAATTAAATTACCGATTTAAAATCCTCTTTTAAAATACATCAAATTCCAGAAATTTCCTTCCATTTTTCATATATAAGAGGTTTTTTCTTCAATTCAAATCGACAATAACAATTAAATCAAATCTTTCGAAAACCATCCCAGAACCCGGTGTCACAAGTGCATGAGCGACTACTGATAAGTGAAATAAAATACAACCTCTGTCCGGAATACAGTGGACAGGGAATAAATAATTAAAGTATAGAAAAGAACTACACTAGCTGCGGGTCACCTCGCAAATTGCAGCTCACCTAGTCCCAGAGTTATCTATGCTGCTACGCCAGTAGGCTGCTAGAAGTGTACATGTACCTGTGCAACAAAATGCACAGAAGTGTAGTATGAGTACATAATCAACGTGTACTCAGTGAGTATCCCGCCTAATCCCGAAGGGGTAGAGACGAGATGGCCAACTTCGACACTCACTAGAGGTCAATTATCAATATTCTATAAATGTGAGAATAATCATGGATTTATATAAAAGTTCTAATTGTGATGCCAGGAAAACAGGTAAGCACCTTCAATAATGATCAAGGACTTCCAAAGTCTATTATTTATTATCTTATCAGTTTATTTCAAGCCACGTAGGGCCAATTCCATTTTTACAATTTCTAAGTAACAGATAAACATGCGCAAATCACACCGAGGCGACGGTCCGCTCCAACAGGAATGTAAACTGTGCACTGCCGAGGGTCGAGCGGCACGAACCATAGATGCATCTATTTTCACCGAGGCGTTCGGCCCGTTCCATAATTAAACACATATCCTGCTCGCGAATCATCCATGCGACGCAGGCACACATAAAATACATGCTGAAGTAGGAAATTAAGAGCTCATCGAGGATAATCCTCCAAATAAACAACTTTCTCTTTTTAACGCTTCAGGGAAAATTAATATCAAATCTCTTTTTAAATTCCTTTACCAATTTAAGGTGATCTAAACAATTCAAACTATTAATAGGTTCACAGTAATCCAATTATAACATGCTTTCGAGTCCTAGACTACCCGGACAATAGCATAATAGTAGCTACGCACGGACTCTCGTCACCTCGTGCGTGCGTAGCCCCCACAAATAGGAGCACATAACCATTTTACTCACCTATGGAGTAAATTCCTCCTCACAAAATTATAAAGGAGACTCACCTTGCTCCGAAGACTCATAACCGGCATTCTACATCCTTCCGAAGACTTGAACCAACGCACAACGCACCAAAATTAGCCAATGATCATACAAATCCATTAATACATGCTCAACTATGCCTTACAACACAATTTATAACCATTCCTAACCCCGAATGAGAAGTTTACCAAAATTCCCTCGGGCCCACGTGCCCGAAATCAAAAATATTTCGAAGATAAAGGTTACCCATGACCTTAGGAACTCAAATATATAATTTTCTCTTAATTCCATGCTCAAAATCGTGGCTAAAATTCAAGATTATAATTTTCTAGGTTTTCTTCAAAATTCCAAAATTTCTACTAATTATATGATTTTTCATATTAAAATCTAGATATAATCCAAGTAATTAACTTGCAATAGGTGGGAATCACTTACCTTGACATGGATGATGAAAATGGAGCTCCAAAATCGCTCCTAGGTCGGCTCCCTTGACGAAAATGAGATGAAATAAGCCAAACCCATTTCTTTACACTTATACACTACCCAGACGAGTCTTCTTCACGTTCGCGAGACCCCCGTCGCGTTCGCGAAGAAGAAAATTCCCAAAAGTCGTCTTTCATACTCTTCTCAGACAGCCTCTAGTATAATAGCCATAACCTTTTGTACATAACTCCAAATTACAGATAGTTTACATTTCTGGAAACTAGACACAAAGAGCTACAACTTTTATTTTTGGATCATCTCCAAATTCCTTATCGATTGTGAGATATGAGCCTCCGAAGTCAGACCTGTGTATCAGAAATTTCCTTCTACGCGAACGTGAGAACTCCCACGCGAACGCGAAGAGCAAAGTCCCTGAAGCCAAATCCTTCTTTGCGAACGCGAGAGGACCCATGCGAACGCGAAGAACAATACCAGATACCAGCATCAGCTATTTCAATACAGCCCAAACTAATCCGAAACCACCCCGAAACACACCCGAGGCCCCCGGGATCCCAACCAATCATACCAACCAATACCAAAACACATTACGGACTTGCTCAAGGCTTCAAATCATATCAAACAACGCCAAAATCACGAATTATACCCCGATTCAAGCCTTATGAACTTTGAATCTTCAAACTTCTATTTCCGATGTTTAAACCTATCAAATCACGTCCGATTGACCTCAAATTTTGCACGCAAATCATATTTGAGTTTACGGACCTACTCCAACTTCCGAAATTTGATTCCGACCCCGATATCAAAAAGTTAACCCCCTGGTAAAACTCTTCAAAAACCTTCAAATTGCTATCTCTAGCCAAATGGCTTCAAAATGGCCTACGGACCTCCGAATTCACTTTCGATCGCGCTCCCAACTCCAGAATTACCATACGGAGCTACTCCCAGTCTCGGAATTCCAAACGGCCATTGATAACACCGAAATGCACTTCAAACCAAACTTATGAAATTCCTCCAAAAATACTAACTTCCACAATAGGCGCCAAAATGCTCCCGGGTCATCCAAAACCTAATCCGGGCATGTGCCCAAATCCGAAATCATCATACGAACCTGCTGGAACCTTTAGATCCCGATTCCAAGGTCGTTTACTCAAAATTCCAATCCTAGTTCATTCCTTCAACTTAAGGCTCCTGAAATAAGAATTCTCTTTCCAAATTAACTCTGAACTTTCTGGAATTTAATTCCGACCATGCGTACGAGTCATAATGCCTGAAATAAAGCTGTTCAAGGGCTCCGACTGCTGAACGGAGCGCTAGTACTCAAAATGACCGATCGGGTCGTTACATAGTCATGACAGTTAAGCTAAGCCAAATACAACTTTAAGTCCACCGCAAATCTTCCCGAGCGTGACTTATCTTTTTGGATAAAAAAAAGTAAAATTAGGATCCACAAAACAAAGACAGAAAGTAATAAAATTCTAAACCAAGTTTTTCATGAAGATAATATAATAGTTCTGCGCACCAAAAAGTTTCATGTGCAATTTGGCAAGTATAGTGACACCTAAAAGGTATTTTGTTCGTACAAATATTATATAATTAAAAGAAGTTAAGATATAAAAATCTAACTAGCTATTTCTTATTTCTTCAACTCAAAAGAAGAAATTCCAGAACTAGTCATATTTTAAAATTACTAAAAGGTAACTTTGATAGAACAATTTACCACATTACATTTTGACAGAACAATTTGCAACCATAAACAACTAAAATCTATGAACTCTTGTACTCAAAAATTAATCATTTTACATGAAAATTTTAGTTCATTTCCACAATCAAATTGTCAGGGGCCAATCACTACCTTCTATGAATATCAACCATTCTGCATCTAATAACTACCAACCAAATTGCTAGGATTAAGGAAGGAAATTAACATATCAACTACCAGAAATAAGGATATTATTCAGGAACAAACAAACCCACCCATCAAAGCCTTGTTTCCATTGGTTTGGTTGTGGAAAACACAACGCTAACACAACCCACATATGTATCCTAGATCATGCATACTCCAAATTAGAATTCAGAATGTAAGTTTTACCAAATTAATCAAACACAACGCTAACTCTTATTCAATATACTTTTTATTCATATGAGCTAATATTAACCTTCTCACAATAAAATCTTAAGATTCCTAGTGAGAGATACATATATTTTACAAAACAATCACAAAATAACAATATATTACATAATATCGAAATGGAACAGGTTCTAAGCTTGAATATAGCCACCATAGCAGTTAACATGGAAAGCTTAAAATCAATCGAGTCGCACATAATCGAAGGAAAATTAAAGCAATAAAAAAGATATATTGTTGACCGTGTCAATTTGCAAAAAAAATAAAAGGTATCTACACATACCTAAATTGAAGAACATATAAAGAATCTAAGAAGACAAGATCTTAGCTTGCCAAAAATGATGAATGTTTGGATGTAATTCTTTAGTTTGGTGTTTATTTGTGTCTCCCTTTTGTATTTGAATTTTTCACTGAAAATTATCAAAGAATAAGCTTCACAACTAGTTTTACTTTTTTGGTTCAAAATGTCAGATCAAAGAATCCGTTATGCTATTTGCGTAGTATCTAATAATTTGATCACATTTTGTTTCTCTTTTCATGATGTCATTGTTTTTGGTCCACATTGATATCCCGGATTTTCTTGATGCAGAATTATATATAACCAAGTCAACTAAAAGTGAAAACTTTGGTTGACAATCCAATACCAAATTAGTGTAGTTCACTCAAGGTTGTTAAATTGATCTTTGATCAAAACGGTACAGCTAAAACTTCTTTTCATATATGTTAGCTGCAAATTTACCAATACTCATCGGAATTACCAGATTGATCCCTTGTTGTAAACTTAAAGGATCATAAGTGTTGTGAGGAGCGTGAAGCGAGGAAAAGTAACAATCCCCATTTTGCCTAAAGCGAGAAGCGAGAAGAGAAGCTCTCGCTTTTTTTTTAAAAGTGAAACGGAATTTTAAAAAAAAATATTAAATTAAATTTTGTTAAGAGGAAGGGGAGTATACCATTCTTCGCTAAGAGGTCTTTAATGTATATTGCTTTAGTTGTTGGTAAGGCTCTTGCTATGGATAAGGCGACGCAAGAAAGAACATGACCTAGTGCTTCTAGGGTCAAGGTGATTCATGATCTGCTCGACAAATATCCTAAGAAGGTTAAGCTTCAGATTGTGGACAAAATTTCGGGTAAAATATTGTGCATTACCAGGAGGTAGTGTACGACAATCTTCCTAAATATTTCACTTATTTCAAGCATCAAGGACATGACAACAAGATGTGTCTATTTATGAAAGAACAAGCTGGAACATAGGCGATGGTAGAGGAAGCAACATGGGTTACGTCTCAAGATGGTCTTCTAATGGTCGAGGCAGCTGGTCCAGTCATTGAAAAACTTCGAGGTGATGCTAGGGACTAACTGAATGCAAAAAGAGCTAGCCAAATAATGGAGTTAAATACAGAAGATACCAGAAATAATGGGCAGCAACAGATTTTGAACAACTCAGTTATAGCAAAGAATGATGTTATTGCTCCTGTAGATCGTGCTCTAACTAGGTTGTCTCAAGCTAAGGTTCGAGATGCAGGAAATAGGGTGTTGATTGATTGAGGGAATGACAGTAATTTGAATGATAGTGGGCAGAAGCAGGTATTAACTTTACAAGGTGAAATCGAGGCAGTAACAACAGCTGGACCAAAAGTTAATAGTCCTGCTGCACAGTGCTTCAACAATGTTGTTAATATTGTTCCTGTAGCTCATGCATTAGCTAGGATGTCTAAACCTATGGTTATTGAAGTAGGAAATAGGATGTGGAATAAATGAGGTCATGGCAATGTTATTGTGACAACAACACAAGGTGATCGACTTAGTATTGCTACAACTGAACAACCTGATGCAGTAGTTTATGATATTGATACTGTGACTGGTGAGGGACATGAACCAGTAAGTGTTGAGGATTTAGAGAAAGAAAATGCTACAGCATCTATATTGGACAAAATGGAAAACTCGGGTGGAGGTTTGCAATCCAATAATGATACTTGGAAAACTATTGTTCCATTGACCCCCACTATTGATAGAACAGATCTGGATCCTATGGTGACAGTTACAGGAGGTTGTCGACCTACTAATGCTACTATTGAACAAGTTGGTAAAGGAGCAGGCTTCAAAGATGTCAGTGTGAATGGTGAGGGGTATAAATAGGTCGAGTCTTTGGAGTGGACAAATGCTACAACATCTAAGTTTGAGAATCGACTAGCTATTGATAAAAGAGCTGGGCAATGGGAGGTAGTTGCTGCACAAAAATCTGAAGCTCAAGGTGTGCAAAATGTAAAAACTGGAGAAGATGTGAATTAATATTGAAGGAAATCATTTCGATGTTATGGCCATCGAGTTTGCAGCTTCTACATGTTCAAAGGCATGGTATGTAGATAATCAAATCACAACTAAAATGGAGCAGGCTGCACTAGGTGATTTGAAAATGCTGAAGCTCTGAATGCAGGCAGTGCGATGCAGCAGCAACAACAATTGAATAAATCAGGGACAAAATTTGTTTATTTTGGTGCTCTTAATGCACAACAATATAATGAAGCTATACCAACACTGCAATTTTCCAATCCACAAGTTGCTAAACTAGTTAAGGAACCCCAGGCGACCTTTTTGAGGGATTCTATTCCTAAGATCAAGCAGCTAATGGTTACACTGAATAAGTCTGTGCAGGAGGTTCGTTCCCAATCCATGGAGTCATGTGGAGAACAAGTGATTAATTCTGGGTGACAACTTCTATCAACATACAAACGTGTAGAGAAAAGTATAGATACATTATCTCAAGCACACTCTACAAATAAGATGATATCTAATGAGCAACAAATTGTGACAAACGATCGTCAAACACGGGATGCTCAATGTGAACACGATAAAGAGGAGGAATTTGAGAACAACCTGGAAGATAGTGATGAAGAATCAAAACATGGATCATATACCTCAATTGAGCAGGCAGTGGACATGCGCAATAAGTAGGTTTCAAGTTATTGGTGTACAACATCTAAGTTTGAGAATTGACCAGCTATTGATAAAAGAGCTGGGCAATGGAAGGTACTTGCTGCACAAAAATCTGAAGCTCAAGGTGTGCAAAATGTAAAAACTGGAGAAGATGTGGAAATTAATATTGAAGGAAATCATTTTGATGTTATGGCCATCGCGTTTATGAATCTGCAATAGAGTTTGCAATATTTTGTAACACCAGAACAAAAAGATTTCATAAACTTATTATTACAACCCCTACACCTTCCTCTGCTCCTCCCCCCCCCCAATATATCTCTAAGAAATCTCAAATATTCAAAAGAATGAATATTGTACCAGATACTTCTGGTATTTTGAGGCACAACTAACATGGTAAAAGAACAAATCAGCCTAAGACGTATTGTACGACAAATTAATCAACAGGAATATGATAATCAAAAGATAACAAAGCCGATTTGTAGAATTAGGCTTACAAATCTGCTAGGATTTTAAAATAAATTACTAATCTTGGAGACTAGAAGAGGAATAATTAATTTATAGTTCATTCTTTTCTGGAATAAGTATCAAATTAGATATTAAACTAAAATAATCAGAGACCATAAGATGGTAAAATATTGAAATAGAACAGCACCAACCTGAGATTGGAAGAATTCTCATTTCTCTAGCTTTATAAATTTCTTCAATCTGGAACGAGGAGGGAGAGAAGGTGAAAAACAGTACCTAAGAGAAAGGGGAAACAAAATTCTTCCTTTGAGATGATACTTTGAAAACAAAAACACCACCCAAAGTAGGGTGAGAAGGTGCAGAAATTAAGATCGTACCTAATCTTCCCGGTGCAGAAATTAGCAGTACCTAATTATTCTGAAGATTCAATATCCACAATATTGAAGCCAGAAACCCTAACTAATGTATCCACAGAGATGTTAGCGATGGAGAGAGATCGATCTTTTTGTCCTTTTGAAATTGAAAAAATAATATTTTACCTAGAGTATATCGGAGGGAACATTATATTTTTTGGAGGGAATATTATATTTTAGCCAAATATTTTGTTGAATTTTTAGAGCGCATTTATAAAGTGTTGCTTTTCCAATTATAATAAGAGCACGCTTAAAAAGAGTGCCACATACCTAAGTAAATGTTTCCAATTATTTTATAATTTAGCAACGTTTAATAAGTGTGGCCTAATAAATTAAAGAGCACATTTTACAAGCGTAGCCAAATTTTCCGTAGCCAAAATATGACGACCCAAAGGGTCATCACCTGTTTCCTCACTCGTTCCTTGCTTCCGAGGTCTTGAAAATCTCATTTTTGCTTGCCTCGATTTACGTGCGCATAGCCAAAAAACTTTTATGATGAAATATGTGAATTCTGTGAAAAATTTGAAGAATTTTGATATTAATATGATTACAATTGACTTTGGTCAACATTTTTGGTAAACGGACCCGGGCTCGGACCCGGACCCGAGATTAGACGGTCCCGGAAGGTCCGTAGAAAAATATGGGACTCGAGCATGTGCTCGGAGTCGAAATCCGAGATCTAGAACCCGAGTAAAAGAATTTTTCTGTTAAATTATTTTTCTAAAATTGGTAAAGAAAATGGAAAAGAAAATTGATTAAAAGACTGTGGTATCAGGCTTATATTTTGGTTCCGACACTCGGTACAAGTCTTAAATATTGTTTAAGCGCTTTCTGTGAAGTATGGTCGAAATCGGACGTCGTTTGACGTGTTTCGGACCTAAATATCTAAAGTTGGAAGTTGATGAAGTTTGAAATGAAAATGATGATTTTGAGGCTTGATTCAATGATTTTGATGTTATTTTGGAGATTTGATCGCTCGAGTAAGTTCATAGGATGTTATTGAGTTAGTGTGTGTGATTGGTTAGGAGTCCCGAGGGCTCGGGAGTGTTTCGGAGGTGTCCCGAGATGTTTTACATTTAGGAATTGTAGCAGATTTCTCTGCAATTTTTGCCCAGCTATGGCCTTCTTTGCGATCGCGGAGTTGGACCCGCGTTCGCATAGCTTTGGACCTTACCTTCTTCGCGTTCGCGGAATGGCCCCCGCGTTCGCGTACTTACAACCCTTCCTCAATCGCGTTCGCGTTCCACCCTTACGCGTTCGCGTAAGGCAATCCCAGGGCCCCTACCAGTTTTCTCTACGCGTTCGCATACCCCCATCGCGAACGTGATGCCTCCAGTTTTCTCTTCATCGCGAACGCGGCCTCAGTGTCGCGATCACGTAGGTTAAAAAATGCCCAGTTATATTTTAATTTCCAGAATAAGAACACACGGGATTTCTTCACTTTTCTCACGAGCCCTGTTCTCTGCCAAGCTTTAGGAAGCCATTAAAGCCCCCATTCTTCAAGACTACTTGATTAAGTAATTTCCCACTTATTTCCTTCACGTTTCCTTCATTAATTAGCAAGTTTCTAAGCCTAAATCATGAAATCAAAGTAGAAATTATGGGTTTTGGGTAGAGTTAGGGTTTTGAGCATTTTGGGTGATTCAACCTCAATTTGGGTTCGAATCTTTAAACAAATTGTATATTTGGACTCGTGGGGTTATGGGTAATTGGGTTTTGGTCCGAGCCTCGAGTTTGGACCATGTGGGTCCGGTGTCTAATTTTGGTATTTTTGGGGGAATGCTAGAAAATTCATTTCTAGGCTATGGGACGTTGCCATTGAGTCTTTATTGATATTATTGAATTGATTATGTCTAGATATCACTGTATTGGAGTTGGAACCGCGAGGCAAAGCAATAGTTGAGGATTAAGTGGATTTCAAGGCCTTGAGGTAAGTGTTTGGTTTAACCCTAGCTTGAGGGAATAGGAGTAGTCTTATTTGTTAATTGCTATGTGTCGAGTACGGTGTATAGGCATGGTGACGAGTATCTATACAGTAGTGTCTAGCATGACCGTGTGTCCTCATATTGAGATTTATCCTGAATTGTTGCTATTCTTCCATGCTTATTTGATGATTTCTATATACTGTAAAGAGCATGAGACGGG
>MU670804.1:128445-144903 GCA_026770625.1 Nicotiana glauca
ATGATACCTGATAAATGGTATGGATCGGGTTGCACGCCACAACAAGGATATATGAGGATCGGGTTGCGCACCGCAACAATGATACCTGATAAATGGTATGGGTCGGGTTGCACGCTGCAATAATGATATATGAGGATCGGGTTGCGCGCCGCAACAATGATACCTGATAAATGGTATGGGTCGGGTTGCACGCCGCAAAAGTAGTATTTGTGGATCGGGTTGCACGCCGCAACAATGGTAATGATGGACCGGGTTGCACGCCGCAACAGTTGTTGACACTATGTGTTTATATTGAACATTATTTCCTTGGTTATTGTAAATCTAAGTTGCTGTAGTTGTTATTCGGGATTTCTGTTATTTATGTTATCTCATCATAGTATGTTTCCCCCTCCCATATTGTTAGTTGTTTTGTATTTCGTTTCCGTTGTATATTTATAACTGCACAGGTTTATGTGGTGTCCAGTCTAGCCTCGTCACTACTTCGCTGGGGTTAGGCTAGACACTTACCAACACATGGGGTCGGTTGTGCTAATGCTACACTTCTGTGCAGTTTTGCACAGGTCCAGGTTTTGAGGAGCAGCTACAGCAGTAGTACGGGAGCAGGATTTCATTTATACGAGACTGAGGTAGCCTTGCAGGCGTCCGCAGGCACGGCGTCTCTTCTTTATGTTCTCTTTTAGATTGTTGCCTCATTGTTTTTGAGATAGACAGCTTATATATTTCTTTCAGACCATTGTTTTTACTACATCTTTAGTAGTTCGTGAGTAATGTGACACTAAATCTTGGGTAGAGGCTTTTAATGAATGTTCCACGTTTTGATTCGTATTTATAAATCAGACTTCTGCTATTGTCCTTATTATATTTCATATTCTATATTGATGCTATGAACTGTTAAAATAATTTTTTAGTAATGGAAACGGTAATTAAGTTGGCTTGCCTAGCTACTACGAGTAGGCGCCATCAAGATCCCGATGGTGGGAAATCTGGGTCGTGACAAGTTGGTATCAGAGCGCTAGGTTACATAGGTCTCACAACTCACAGACAAACTTAGTAGAGTCTGAGGGGTAGGTACAGAGACGTCTGTACTTGTTCCCCAGAGTCTATTGAATTATGAAAAATCTCTCATTTGTTACTTCTTGTCGTGTGGTTCTGTTTTTCAAACCCCGGTTGAATTTTTACTCTGTTCTTTCGCAGATGGCGAGAACACACACTTCCTCTTCTACCACGCAGCAGTCTGAAAACCTAGCAGCAGCTTTAGTGGTGGAGCCTCAGGTTGATTTGGAGGAGGAGGTTCCAGTCCCAGCAGTCCCGGTGGGCCCAGCTCAGGTCCCAAAAGGGTTCATTGCCACCCCAGTTCTTCAGGACGTTCTAGTCCGATTGGTAGGCCACATAGAGGGTGTCATTCGAGCGGGTTTGCTTCCAGTGGTTCCACCAGCGGTGGCAGGTCAGCCAGGTATAGTGGCTTAGGCCGGGAGTGAGATCACTTTTCAGGAGGCGGCCGATGTGGGTCGTAGAGTAGAGAGGGCTCTGCCATAAGAAGGTGGTCATGGGTCGGGTAAGATGCCCCGTCATGCAGGCAGATTCAGTGGTACTTCGTCAGGAGGTAGAGGTTCTTATGGTAGAGGCCATCCTCTCAGGCCTTTTCAGTCAGCTCTCCAGGTCACTCATGGTACTTCAGGTGGTCATTCAGGTCGACAGGGTCAGTCTCAGTTCCCTCAGCTGCAGCATTCGTGTAGATGTTATGAGTGTGGTGAGTATGGTCACAACAGGAGGGTTTGTTCGAGGTTGAGGGGTGCTCAGCCGCGGTAGACGAGGTCTTGCCATGCTTGTGGTGATCCGAGGCACATTATCAGATATTTCCCTCGAGTTCATGGCAGTTTCCAGCATCAGAGTTCTCGTGCTATGATTCAGGCACCTGAGGTTCCACAGCCTGCCCAACCAACTAGAGGCGGTGGCAGAGGTGTTAGAGGTAGAGGTATAGGTCTTAGAGGTGGAGTTCAGGTCGCCAAAGGTAGAGGCCAGCAAACAGCCATGCCAGAGGCTGAGTCTTCAGGTGCAGACATTACAGGTACCATTCTGATTTGTATTAGAGATGCTTCAGTTCTATTTGACCCAGGGTCTACATATTCATATGTGTCTTCCTATTTTGCACCTTGCCTGGCTATGTCTAGTTATGCTTTGGACATTCCTGTTTATGTGTCTACACCGGTGGGTGACTCTATAGTAGTCGACCGGGTGCATCGTTCCTGTGTGGTCGTATTTGAGGGTCTTGAGATCGTGTTGATCTACTGCTATTAGACATGGTGGATTTTGATGTCATATTGGGGATGGATTGGTTGTCCCCGTATCATGTCATCTTGGATTGCCACGCCAAGACGGTGACCTTGGCCTTGCCAGAATTGCCCCGACTAGAGTGGAGAGGGACCTCAGGTCATGCCACTCGCAGTTTTATTTCCTATGTTAAGGCTCGACGCATGGTCGAAAAGGGGTGTTTAGCTTATCTGGTGCATGTTCGCGACTCCAGCGCAAAGGTTCATTCTATTGACTCTGTTCCTATTGTTCGGAGTTTCCTGACGTTTTCCCTTTAGACCTGCCGGGTATGCCGCCCGACAGGGATATTGATTTTTGTATTGATCTGGTTCCGGGCACGTAGCCCATTTCTATTCTGCCGTATCGCATGGCCCCGCCAGAGTTAAAAGAGTTAAAAGACCAGTTGCAGGATTTACTAGAGAAGGGTTTCATCAGGCCTAGTGTTTCTCCTTGTGGTGCGCCGGTGTTATTTGTGAAGAAGAAGGATGGTTCGATGCGGATGTGTGTTGATTACCGGTAGTTGAACAAGGTGACAATAAAGAACAAATATCCACTACCGAGGATTGAAGATTTGTTTGACCAGCTTCAGGGAGCAAGGGTGTTCTCAAAGATAGACTTGAGATCTGGCTACCATCAGTTGAGGATTTGGGAGTCTGATGTCCCTAAGACAGCATTCCGCACTCGGTATGGGCACTACGAGTTTTTAGTCATGTCGTTTGGGTTGACCAATGCCCCAGCAGCATTTATGGAGTTGATGAACCAAGTGTTCAGGCATTATCTGGACTTGTTCGTGATAGTCTTTATAGATGATATTCTGGTGTACTCCCGCAGCCGGGAAGAGCACGAGCAACACCTTAGAGTGGTTCTCCAGACTCTGAAGGATAGTCAGTTATATGCTAAGTTTTCAAAGTGCGAGTTCTGGTTGAGTTTGGTTGCATTTCTGGGTCATATTGTATCAGCAGAGGGTATTCGGTGGACCCAAAGAAGAATGAGGCAGTCAAGAATTGGCCTCGACCAGCTTCAGTGACCGAGATTCAGAGTTTCTTAGGGCTAGCAGGTTATTACCGTCGATTCGTGGAGGGATTTTTGTCTATTGCAGCCCCGATGACCAGATTGACCCAGAAGGGTGCCCAGTTCAGATGGTCAGATGAGTGTGAGGCGAGCTTTCAGAAGCTCAAGACAGCTTTAACCACGACACTGGTGTTGGTTTTGCCCACGGGTTCAGGGCCTTGCACAGTCTATTGTGATGCTTCTCGTATTGGGCTTGGAGCAGTATTGATGTAGGATGGCAAAGTTATTGCCTATGCTTCGAGACAGTTGAAGATCCATGAGAAGAACTATCCGGTTCATGACCTAGAGTTGGCAGCGGTTGTTCATGCTTTGAAGATTTGGAGGAATTACCTATATGGCATGACGTGTGAGGTGTACATGGATCACAAGAGCCTTCAGTACTTGTTCAAGTAGAAGGAGTTGAATGTGAGGCAGAGGAGGTGGTTAGAGTTGTTGAAAGATTATGATGTTACTATTTTATATCACCCGGGTAAGGCCAATGTGGTGGTCGATGCATTGAGTAGGAAGTTTGCTAGCATGGGTAGTCTTGCTTACATACCGGTCAGCCACAGACCGCTTGCTTTAGATATTCAGGCCTTGGCCAATCGATTTGTGAGATTAGATATTTCTGAGCCCAGCAGAGTATTGGCTTGCACGGTCGCTATCCGTGATCGGCAGCTTGATGATCCCCATTTATGTGTCCTGAGAGACACAGTGCGGCGTGGAGGTGCCACGAAGGTGACCTTAGATGAGGATGGTGTATTGAGATTGCAGGGGCGAGTTTATGTGCCTAATCTTGATGGGATTCGAGAGTTAATCTTAGCATAGACCTATAGTTCTCGGTATTCTATTCACCCGGGCGTTGCGAAGATGTATCAGGACTTGCGGCAACATTATTGGTGGCGTATGATGAAAAAGGACATTGTTGCGTATGTGGCTCGGTGCTTGAACTGTCAGCAGGTCAAGTATGAGCATTAGAGGCCCGGTGGATTGTTTCAGAGGATTGAGCTTCCTGAGTGGAAGTGGGAGAGAATTACCATGGATTTCATTACTGGTCTTTCGTTGACTCGGAAGAAGTTTGATGCTAGTTGGGTCATTGTTGATAGGCTGACCAAGTCAGCACACTTCATTCCAGTAGCAGTATCCTATTCATCCGAGAGGTTAGCGGAGATTTATATCCAGGAGATTTTTCGCCTTCATGGTGTACCGGTATTCATCATTTTAGATCGGGGTACGCAGTTTACCTCGCGCTTCTGGAGAGCGGTTCAACAAGAGTTAGGCACCCAGGTTCAGTTGAGCACAATGTTCCATCCTCAGACGGACGGTCAGTTCGAGCAGACTATTCAGATTTTTGAGGATATGCTCCGAGCTTGTGTCATTGATTTTTGAGGTTCGTGGGACCAGTTTTTGCCTTTAGCAGAGTTCGCCTACAACAACAGCTACCAGTCCAGCATCCAGATGGCTCTATATAAGGTGTTGTATGGTAGGCGATGTCGGTCTCCAGTCGGATGTTTTGAGCCGGGAGAGGCTCGGTTATTGGGTACAGACTTAGTTCAGGAGGCCTTAGATAAGGTCAAGATCATTCAGGAGAGGCTGCGTTCAGCTCAGTCTAGGTAGAAGAGTTATGTAGACCGTAAGGTATGAGATGTAGATTTTATGGTTGGTGAGCGGGTATTGCTCCGGATGTCGCATATGAAGGGCGTGATGAGGTTCGGAAAGAAGGGCAAGCTTAGCCCTAGGTACATTGGTCCATTTGATATTCTTGATCGAGTGGGAGAGGTGGCTTATAGACTTGCATTGCCACCTAGATTGTCAGTCGTGCATCCAGTTTTTCATGTATCTATGCTTCGGAGGTATCACGACGATCCTACACATATGTTAGACTTCAGCACTGTCCAGTTGGACAAGGATTTATCTTATGAGGAGGAGCCGGTAGCTATTCTAGACCAGCAAGTTCGTCAGTTGAGATCTAGGAGCTTTCCCTTTGTTCGTGTTCAGTGGAGAGGTCAGCCCCCTGAGGCCTCGACCTGGGAGTCCCAGTCTGATATGCGGAGCCGTTATCCACATCTATTTCCTCACTCAGGTACTTCTTTCTTTTGTCCGTTCGAGGACGAACGGTTGTTTTAGAGGTGGAGGATGTGACGACCCAAAGGGTCATCACCTGTTTCCTCACTTGTTCCGTGCTTCCGAGGCCTTGAAAACCTCATTTTTGCTTGCCTCGATTTGCATGCGCAGTCCGGGCGCGTAGCCGGAAAACTTTTATGATGAAATATGTGAATTCTGTAAAAAATTTGAAGAATTTTGATATTAATATGATTACAGTTGACTTTGGTCAACATTTTTGTTAAACAGACCAGGACCCGAGATTGGACTGTCCCGGAAGGTCCGTAGAAAAATATGGACTCGGGCATGTGCCTGGAGTCGAATTCTGAGGTCTAGAACCCGAGTAAAAGAATTTTGCTGTTAAATTGTTTTTCTGAAATTGTTAAAGAAAATGGAAATAAAAATTGATTAAAAGACTGTGGTATCAGGCTCGTATTTTGGTTCCGACGCCCGGTACAAGTCTTATATATTGTTTAAGCGCTTTCTGTGAAATATGGTCGAAATCGGACGTCGTTGACGTGTTTCGGACATAAATATCTAAAGTTGGAAGTTTATGAAGTTTGAAATGAAAATGATGATTTTGAGGCTTGATTCAATGATTTTGATGTTATTTTGGCGATTTGATTGCTCGAGTAAGTTCATAGGATGTTATTGAGTTAGTGTGTGTGATTGGTTAGGAGCCCCGAGGACTCGGGAGTGTATCGGAGGTGTCCCGAGATGTTATACACTTAGGAATTGTAGCAGATTTCTCTGCAATTTTTGCCCAGCTATGGCCTTCTTCGCGATCGCGGACTTGGCCCCGCGTTTGCATAGCTTTGGACCTTACCTTCTTCGCATTCGCGGAATGGTCCCCGCGTTCACATACTTACAACCCTTCCTCAATCGCGTTTGCGTTCCACCCTTACGCGTTCGCGTAAGGCAATCCCAGGGCCCCCACCAATTTTCTCTACGCGTTCGCATACCCCCATCGCGAACACGATGCCTCTAGTTTTCTCTTCATCGCGAACGCAGCCTCAGTGTCGCGATCGCGTAGGGTAAAAAACCCCCAGTTATATTTTTAATTTCCAGAATCAGAACACACGGGATTTCTTCACTTTTCTCACGAGCCCTCTTCTCTCCCAAGCTTTAGGAAGCCATTAAAGCCCCCATTCTTCAAGACTACTTGAGTAAGTAATTTCTCACTTATTTCCTTCACTTTTCCTTCATTAATTAGCAAGTTTCTAAGCCTAAATCATAAAATCAAAGTAGAAATTATGGGTTTTGGGTAGTGTTAGGGTTTTGAGAATTTTGGGTGATTCAACCTCAATTTGGGTTTGAATCTTAAAACAAATTATATATTTGGACTCGTGGGGTTATGGGTGATTGGGTTTTGGTCCGAGCCTCGGGTTTGGACCATGTGGGCCCGGTGTCTAATTTTGGTATTTTTGGAGGAATGCTAGAAAATTCATATCTTGGCTATGGGACGTTGCCATTGAGTCTTTATTGATATTATTGAATTGATTATGTCTAGATATCACTGTATTGGAGGTGGAACCGCGAGGTAAAGCAATAGTTGAGGATTAAGTGGATTTCAAGGCCTTGAGGTAAGTGTTTGGTTTAACCCTAGCTTGAGAGAATAGGAGTAGAGTCCTATTTTTTAATTGCTATGTGTCGAGTACGGTGTATAGGCATGGTGACGAGTATCTATACACTGGTGTCTAGCATGACCGTGTGTCATTATATTGAGATTTATCCTGAATTGTTGCTATTCTTCCATGCTTATTTGATGATTTCTATATACTGTAAAGAGCATGAGACGGGGATTATGATTACTAAACTCCATGGAGCAATGGCTCGAGTTGTATTACGGATTGAGAAGGTATATAATATGAAATGACTCTTTGGAGCGATGGCTCAGATGTTAAATGAATTATAAGTGAGAAGCGTAAGAAAGAGAAAGAGTTGATGATTACTCCCTTGCCGGGACGTGTTATTGTTTTTGGTGATTTTTCCTCCCTTGCCGGGATTTAGTTGTGTTGTTATTTTCCCTTGCCGGGACATTGATTTTATTGATACTGTTCCCTTGCCGGGATTTAATTGTTTTGTCGTATTCCCTTGCCAGGATATTCTTCCCCTGTTCGTTTACTTCTTGCCCCGTATTTGTGACTGTTGTTTGGATAAGAAAGTATGATATTGGTAGAGCGGGTTGCACGCCGCAACAAGGATATATGAGGATCGGGTTGCGCGCCGGAACAATGATACCTGATAAATGGTACGGGTCGGGTTGTACGCCGCAACAAGGATATATGAGGATCGGTTTGCGCGCCGCAACAATGATACCTGATAAATGATATGGGTCGGGTTGCACGCCGCAACAATGATAAATGAGGATCGGGTTGCGCGCCGCAACAATGATACCTGATAAATGGTATGGGTCGGGTTGCACGCTGCCACAGTGGTATTTGTGGCTCGGGTTGCACGCCGCAACAATGGTAATGATATATCGGGTTGCACGCCGCAATAATTATTGACACTATGTGTTTATATTGAACATTCTTTCCTTGGTTATTATGAATCTAAGCTGCTTTAGTTATTATTCGGGATTTATGTTATTTATGTTATCTCCTCATAGTATGTTTCCCCCTCCCATATTGTTAGTTGTTTGGTATTTCGTTTCCGTTATATATTTATAACTACACAGGTTTATGTGGTGTCCAGTCTAGCCTCGTCACTACTTCGCCGGGGTTAGGCTAGACACTTACCAGCACATGGGGTCGGTTGTGCTGATGCTACACTTCTGTCCATTTTTGCACAGGTCCAGGTTTTGAGGAGCAGCAGCAGTAGTAGTACGTGAGTAGGATTTCATTTATACGAGACTGAGGTAGCCTTGCAGGCCCGGCGTCTCTACTTTATGTTCTCTTTTAGGCTGTTGCCTTATTTTTTTGAAGATAGACAGCTTATATATTTCTTTTAGACCTTTGTTTTTAGTAAATCTTTAGTAGTTCGTGAGTAATGTGACACCAAATCTTGGGTAGAGGCTTTTAATGACTGTTCCGCATTTTGATTCGTATTTATAAATCAGACTTCCGCTATTGTCCTTATTACATTTCATGTTCTATACTGATGTTATGAACTGTTAAAATAATTGTTTAGTAATAGAAACGGTAATTAAGTTGTCTTGCCTAGCTACCACGAGTAGGCTCCATCACGATCCTGATGGTGGGAAGTCCGGGTCGTGACATAAAAGCTCTATACAAAGGCCACCCCTTAAAAGTGTGCCCAAATATATTTTTGGGCACACTTTTCAGGCGTTGTCTAAAACTAGTGTGGTGAAACAGGCTCTTGCAACATGGGGAGACTCCTCTAGTGAGTCTGAAGATGAAACTGATGTAGGTGATAGCTCCATGATGACAGTTGAAAGTGAGGAAAATGAATATGATTCAATATTTTCTTTGATGGCCCAATCAGATTATGATGAAGACGATGACAACATTGAGGTAACTTTCAGGGATGTTCAGAGAAATCTGAAATCCTACTCTCATAAGAAACTCATGTCTTTAGCTAGTGTATCGATTGATGCCTATCATAGTCTCGTGGAGGATAAGGATGCCTTGACCTTAGAGATAGGAGAAGCTGAACAAACTAGAGATGATTTGGTGGTGTGTGTAGTTGATCTGAAGGAAACCATTTGTGAGTTGGAGAAAGAAAAATTTATTTTCACCTAAAAAATTGCTAACATAGAGCATGAAAGAGATGACTTAGTGGTTATAGTTGTTGACCATAAGGACACCATTGAGAACTTCAATAAAGAAAAAAAGGCCTTAGTAAAGAGAGTGAATGAGATTGAGGAAGAAAAAGATGATCTCTTGGTAGTAGTTGCAGACCTGAGGGAAACAATAGAGGGACTAGGAACTGAGTCTAAACCTGGAAATTCTGGCAAAGGAAAAGAGGTAGCCAGTGAGGCACACATTAGGCTTGAAAACGAGTTGAAGGTTGTGAGAACTAGCATGTGTGTTGAAACTAAGAAAAACAAACATCTCCAAAGTGAACTGGAAAGAGTAAAAAATGATCTTGAAAAATCCCTAAACTGGACCTGGTCCTCAGAAGCTATCACTGCCATGTAGATTAATAATGGTGGAAATAGGCAGGGAATAGGGTTCCAAAGGGAGGGAACCCCTTACAACCCCTATAGCAAGTATGTTATTGTACCAGACAACTGACTGTGTACCCATTGTGGGAACAATGGGCATTTCAAGAAAAATTTCCAAGCTAGGGTCCAGTCTATTAAGAAAAACAAAGTATTTGCTGAAAATGTAACTACTAAAAAGGGACCAGGTTCCACCCACAAAAAATGCATATTACCTGCATGGACTAAGAGAGCTCCTATTCATCCTCTTGCCTACTACAAGGGACCCAAACTTGATTGGGTTCCTAAAACTAACTCTTGATTTCCTTATGAAGGGAACAGTGAAAAGAAGCAGTCAGCAATGGTTCATGGATAGTGGATGTTCAAAGCACATGACTGGGAACACCATAGACTTCCTTTCACTAAAAGCCCTGCAAGGAGGGAGTGTATCCTTTGGCAATGGAAAAAAAATGGTACATTCTTGGAGTTGGAAGAGTCAGGAAATCACTCACTCACTCTATTGAGAATGTGTACTATGTCAATTGTCTTAAGTACAGTCTCTTGAGTGTCTCTCGGATCTGTGATAAAGGAAACAAGGTGGAGTTCTTGTCCAAGATATGTACAGTTACTAATCTGGTAACTGGTGAAGTGGTACTTATGGCCAAGATATACAAGAGCATCTATGTTGCTGATTTCGAGTCTATACAAAGTGGTGATCTAAGTTGTCTGAAACCTATTAATGATGATGCTGAACTCTGGCATAGAAGATTGGGGCACGCAAGGTTGTCCCTTCTGAATAAACTAATTCAGAAGGACCTGGTTCGTGGTCTGCCCATGTCGAAGTTCAAAGTACAGAAAGTGTGATGCATGTGCTAGAGGAAAGCATGTGAAGTCCTCTTTTAAGCCAAAAAAGGATGTCAACACCTCAAAGCCACTCGATCTTCTTCATATGGATTTGTGTGGCCCCATGAGAGTGCAGAGCAGGGGAAGAAAAAGATACATCTTTTATGATAGTGGATGACTACTCTAGATTCACATGGACTCTATTTCTTAGAACAAAAGATGAAACCTTTGAGGTATTTGTGGCCTTTGTGAAGAAAATCCAGGTGAGATGGAGTCTAGAGTAGCATGCATCTTATCAGATCATGGAACGGAATTTGACAATGCCAAATTTGATAGGTTTTGTAATAAAAATGGCATTACCCACAACTTCTCAACTCCAAGAACTCCCAAGAAAAATGGAGTTATGGAAAGGAAGAATAGAACTCTTGAATAAATGGAAAGAACAATGCTGATCAACAATGGGAT
Source organism: Nicotiana glauca (assembly GCA_026770625.1). Classification (NCBI taxonomy): domain Eukaryota; kingdom Viridiplantae; phylum Streptophyta; class Magnoliopsida; order Solanales; family Solanaceae; genus Nicotiana; species Nicotiana glauca. Next base: position 139,322 of record MU670804.1, read on the forward strand.
TGCAAAGAAATTCTGGGCTGAAGCTGTCAACACTGCCTGCTACTTTGTGACCAGGTGCATGATCAGATCTCTCTTGAGAAAAACCCCCTATGAGTTGCTGAATGGAAGGAAACCCAAGCCGACTCACCTCAGAACATTTAGGTGCAAATTCTATGTTCTTATCAATAGAAATGATAGCTTGGTAAATTTGATGCCAAAAGTGATGAAGGAATCTTTATGGGGTATTCTTCTCAAAGAAAAGCTTATAAGATATACAACAAGCGGGCTCAACGTGTTGATGAAAGTGTTTATGTAATCTTTGACAAGTCATATACCTCTTGTGAGAAAAGTACCAAGGATGATCAAGATGGAGAGTCCTTACTAGTTCCAAGTGAAGTCATTGACATGACAAATGGAAAGGCAGACATGATGAGCCAAGTGAAGGATCCAAGTGGAGACAATGTTGCCTCTTCCTCAAGGGAACCAAGTACCTCAATTATAACCACTGAGACTGAAAAAAGAGTGGTTGATATAGTGCAGGGTACTCTATAAGTATCTGAGAGAAGAACACAAGGGAGCCAGATCCTCTATAAATAAACCTTAAATGCCCAACTGGAAACACAAAAGCTCTTATCCTCTTGAAAATATAATTACCTCTCTAGATTCTGGAGTGCAAACCAGATCAAAAGCCAGAAATTCACTTGCCTTCTAGCCTTTTCCCAAATAAACCCAAAAATATCAAGGAAGCCTTAAAAGATGCAGATTGGATTACAGCCATGCAGGATGAGCTGCATCAGTTTGAAAGGAATAATGTATGGAACCGGGTACCTAGACCCTCAGATCGAAACATTATAGGAACCAGGTGGGTGTTCAAGAATAAGCTTGATGAACATGGAAACACTACAAGAAATAAGGCCAGGCTAGTGGTTCAAGGTTACAATAAGGAGGAAGAGATTGATGATGATGAAACGTTTGCTTCGGTTGCTCGCATGGAAGCTATTAGAATCCTAATCGCTTTTGCATATCATATGGAATTCACTCTATTCCAAATGGATGTCAAAAGTGCATTTCTAAATGGACTTCTTAAGGAAGAAGTCTATGTAAAGCAACATTCAGGGTTTGAATGTCATGAACACCCTGAATATGTGTTCAAACTGAACAAAGTATAGTATGGGTTGAAGCAGGCTCCTCGAGCTTGGTATCAAAAGTTGTCAAAGTTCCGCTTAGAAAATGATTTTTCAAGAGGGAAAATTGACAACACCTTGTTCCTAAAGAAATGGGGAAGGAACATGTTCATTGTTCAGGTCTATATTGATGATATCATTTTTTGGGCAACAATTGATTCTCTATATGAACAATTTGCAAAACTCATGGGAAGTGAGTTTGAAATGAGCATGACGGGGGAGATGAATTTCTTCTTAGGTCTTCAAGTGAAGCAGTCCATGAAGGGTACATTTATTTGTCATCAGAAATACATCAAGGAGCTCTTGACGAGGTTTGATATGGAAGCATCAAAAGTGACATACATCCCCATTGCTACGGCTACTTGACTGGACATGGATGAAACTGGATCTCATGTAAATCAAACTATGTATAGAGGCATTATTGGGTCTCTTCTCTATCTCACTGCCAGCAGACCTGATATTGTCTTCAGTGTGGGGCTATGTGCAAGGTTTTAATCAAATACCAAGGAATCTCATCTAAAGGTGCCAAAAGAATTTTAAGATACATTAAGAGAACACAGGACCTGGTCTTGTATTACCCGTTAGGTGACAGTTTTAATCTTATTAGGTATGCTGATGCGGACTATGCAAGTTATCTTGTGGACATGAAAAGCTTCTGGAATGGATCACTTTCTAGGATTATGTCTCATCTCCTGGGGTACAAGGAAACAAAACTCAGTGTCCCTTTCAATAGCTGAAGCAGAATATATAGCTGCAACCTCCTGCTATGCTCAGCTCCTATGGAGTAAACAACATCTGGAGGATTTTAGGGTATTTATGATTGTGTGCCTATTATATATGATAACACCAGTGCACTCAACATGGCCAAGAATCCAGTTTAACATAGAAAAACCAAGCACATTGATATATGACATCATTTTTTGAGGGACAATGTGGAGAAAGGGCGAATCTATATGAAGTTCTACAGTACAGAAGATCAAATTACAGATATCTTCACCAAAGCATTAAGTAGGGAACATTTTGAGAGAAATAAGGTGAAGCTGGGGCTATTGAAGCCTAATTAAGAACCCGATTCCCATCAGTTGGCTATGAAATCACCTTTAGGTAAAATTAGCTAAAGTGTTTTCTGGACAAGTCTAACTCACTTCAATAATGTTGCAGGTGAACACACGTGATGATTATAGAAGCTGTGGATGCATTGCATGGGTAATAAAAGAGGATTGAAATTTTCAAAGACAGGTCAAGAACCTGGTTCTTGTACCAAAGGTTAGTAGTCCTATGCATTCTTTAATACACGTCTTGAAAATATACAAATATCAACTGCCATGTCATCCACATTTTCAGATTCTATTGCCATGTCTTTTCACTTCAAATCGTTCCGTCTCCCTATGAAATGTTGTAACTCTCCAAGCACAATCGCCGTTTTAGAATCGGTCCCTATCTCTCTTTTCATAATTATCCTCTCTCATTAAAAACCCTCTTCTTCCTTCACAAACCATAGTCCCTCATTAGAACCTCTCCAAAGAATTTCCTCTCTATCTCTTTATTATATGGCACAAACTCCGAGATTCCTGCCTCACTCATCACTAACCCTGAAAAACCCATTGAGTCCTCCGTCTTCGATGACTCCTCTGTGACCATCCATGTCCTCATACCTAAGATCACCCGTAACCCATATTTCTCGTCACACTCAAGTTCTAAGATGACTATCTCAGAAACCCCAAAAGTTGTTGATCCCTCTTCTTTATTTTTTGATTTTCCCATTGATTAATGGAAAAGTGGAGAAAAGGGTAAAAGTCCTAAGGTCACATAGGTTTCCACCATCGTTGCATCAGATTCTGTAGTGGCCATGGAGCCTATTGAGAATGAAAATATCGCGACCATCTTTGTGGTATCTGCTGATGGAGTCTTATCTGAGATAATTTATGATGCATCCATGTCTCAGAGGAACGAGACACAGAGACTGGTGAGAGAAGGAGCCGTGGTAACTGTTGAAGACTCTACATCAACAGAAACTATTGGGCCTTCTTGTGAGGAACTTGACCCCTCTATGGAGGAAATAGGTCAAGGTTCTCACTCCCAGGCCAGTTCTGCTCCTGTATCTTCTCCTCGACTTATTGTTGAGCCTTTGGATATTCTAGTCCCTGAGATGACGTGTAGTGATGAGGAGGACCAAGACAACATTTGTCATGACCCAAAACCCCGGTCGTGATGGCGCCCAACACCTTGTTAGGAAAGCCTGACCATTTAACAGATACCCCAACTATTGCGGATTCAAAAGTTTAAAACACAGTTATTAAATTACCAAACCATTAAACAAAAGGCTATAAATACGGGGGAAAATGTACTGAAATCTAATAGAATACGGAAAACATAAGCCCAAAACAGGATCCGGTGTCACGACCATGAGCCTATAATACAGAGTGTCACCCTAACCATACTGTCTAGGAAGCAGAATAATAAAAGATAAAGGGTAGGAGGGAAGGATCAGGGCTGCGAACGACAGGAAGCTACCTCGATGCTCCCGAAGAAATGCTGATCATCTAGATAGGTCCTCCCTCAGTCTGCGATGTACCTGAATCTGCACACAAGGTGCAGGGAGTAAAGTGAGTACTCCGACTCAGTGAGTAATAGGCATAAATAATTGCTAAAAGTAAGAAATTCACGGAAACACACAAGGCATCTATAGCAGGCAGCACCAAACCTTTAACAGTAAAACCGGCGAGTCAATAAAGTAATGGAACAGAATAATAACCATGACAGGTAACGGGTAAGAAATGATACAATGATGCAATTCAATACAAATACCGGTACTCTCAAGTACCCACTGAGGTGTGCAGTCCGAGCCAAGCATATACAAATACCAGTACACTCAGGTACCCACTGCGGTGTGCAGTTCGAGCCAACCATATACAAATACCGGTACACTTAGTTACCCATTGCGGCATGCAGTCCAAGCCAACCATATATATATATTTTACGTCGACGGCGCTCACTGGGGGTGTGTACAGACTCCGGAGGGGCTCCTACAGCCCAAGCATAATAAACAAGCCATCTCGTGGCAACAACCAGACCATCGGTCTCAATATCATATACTATTGCTGCAGCGTGCAGCCCGAGCCATCCATAATTTCTAGAAAATCAACATAAGCCCTTTAGGCACTTTCAAAACAGTAATTCACAGCCCAAAATATCATTTGAGTTTCCAAGTTTAGAAAATAGAAAGGGGGCTGAGTTTGCAAAACAATACTGAAAACCCTAGAAAAGGTTAAACAATGAGCTGAGTATGCAAATCCGTAAAATCAATCCCTGAAAGATCCAAATAACCGGCACGAAGCCCAAGTACAATAGTCAAACCAAGTAACAATGGTTTCCCACAAGTTCTAATAGAAAATCACAGTAAAAACATCACCGGGACGGACCAAGTCACATCCCCAATAACCAATAGCCCCACACTTGTCATAGAGCGCGTGCCTCGCCTCAATGTAGTGGTACGATGTGAAATACCAGGGTTCTAAAACCCTCAGTTCATCATTTACACTCATTACTCACCTCGAGCTGGCCCAAAATCTAGCTCACTATGCCTTTTCCTCTCGAATTGGAATCCTCGTGTGACAAATCTGAGAAAAACCACAAGAAATACATTATAATAGGCTAAGGGAATATAACCCAATCAAAAAGACTCGAAAAACGTCGAAAAACACGAAGTTGGCAAAACCCGAGCCCCGGGTCCACTTCTCAGAAAATTATGAAATTTACATCACCGGACTCCTCGTGTCGCCACGAGTCCATACATATCAAATTTATCAAAATCGGAGCCCAAATGTCCCCTCAAATCCCAAATTTTCATTTAAAAAACCAAGCCCTAGTTCTTCCAATTTTTACCCAATTTTTCCAAGAATTAAAGGTTGATTCTTCAATAAAATGGTGTTTCTAAGTCACGAGACTTACCTCCAATCAATTCACGTAAAAATCCCCTTCAAACTCTACCAAAAGCTCTCAAGGTGGCTCAAAAATGGTGGAAAATGGCTTACCTTCGCGGAACAAAAATGATTTAAAAAGCCCTACTGCCCAGCAGTTATTTGCTCTATGTGAACGCGGTCAACCCTCCGCGTTAGCGATGAAGAAACTTACTGTAAGGCCCCGTAAAATTTTGTGCTTAAAACCTAGTAGCTCATAGTGACAAGTTCCGAAGTTCGGACCCTTGGTAGTGATCTAAGCTTTAAAAATCAAAAGAATCAAGTTTCCAGAAAATTGTCATTTATGCGGTCCAGAATGCGGTCGCAGATCAGCTATGCAGACTGCATTCCTGCCGCAGAGTGAAGCAGAAGAATTGTCAAAATTGAAGTTGAAAATGCGGTCCACTATGCGATCGCATAATCAATATGCGGACCGCATAATCATCGCATAAGTTCCTCA
>MU670804.1:145019-162631 GCA_026770625.1 Nicotiana glauca
CCTTGTGGATAGTCGTGGAAAACTATTGTTGTGATCTAAATAGTATAACGGGCTATTGAAAAAGATGGAAATGAGGTGGATAGTCACCTAAACCTTATGTGAATTGTTGTTGTGGTTATCCTTATGAATTATTGTTGTTGTTGTTCTATGTGAATTGTTGTTGTGGTTGTGTTGTTTGTGAATTGTGAAATGTACGATAGGATCGGGTTGCGCGCCGCAACACGAAGTAATAAGGTGAGGGTTGTGGTGATAAGGGTGGCCGAGGTAATAAGGGTGGCCGATGTAATAAGGGTGGCCGAGGTAATAAGGGTGGCCAAAGTAATAAGGGTGGAAAAAGTGATCGATATCGCTATTGAAATGAAATATGAGAACATTGTGAAATTGAAAATGTGGAAATGATGATGGGAAAGGAGAGTTTGTTAACTTGTTTGCCGTGATTGTCTTCCTTGTGTGTACTCAATTGTTGCTTCCTTCTATTGTTCAATACTTGTGTATGGCTTGAGGTTACTCAGGGTAAGGTTTGTTATACATACCAGTACAATTCAAATGTACTGACGTCCCTTTTGCCGGGGGCGCTACATTCGTGTTATGACTGTAGGTGGAGCTATAGCAGGCACTTCAGTCCACTGGCAGTAGCACCTCCTCTACTTTCCATCAGCTATATTGGTGAGCCTCTCTCGCCTCGGGGCCTTGCGTGGCTTATGCCGCTGTTCTTCCCGAAGTTTTATTTCTATATTTGTATAAGGTATAGCCGGAGCCTTGTTGCCGGCATTTCTGTATTATTCTTCAGTTATACTTAGAGGCTCCGTAGACAGGTTGTGGGTTGTGTTGGGTATTGGAAATTAAGGTCGAAATATTGATATTTGGCAATGATTTACAAAACTTGTAATATTTGATAATTATGATTTAAGCGGCTAATGGAAATGAAATGGAATTGTTAATAGAATACTTACTAAGTATTTTTAATGAAGTCCATCCCTTATTTAATTATCAGTTGGGTTGGGTAGTATGCATGCAACCTGCCAGGCTTGCTCAGTCGGGTTTACTCGGTTGAGCGCCGGTCGCGCTCCTCGAATTTTGGGGTGTGACACTTACGTTGACCAGAAATTGCTCTACGCGAATGCGGTACCCAACCTGCAATCGCGATGCTCCAGGAATTCTAACTACGCGAACGCATCCTACTCCCCGCGACACATTTCACAGACCACTCCTCTTACGCGAACGCATACAACCAATCGCGAACACATTGAACAACTTAGGCAGGGCCCCAGGCCCCTTCTACGCGAACGCGAGGACAACCACGCGAACGCGATGAACTGGCAACCCATCTCTTAACGAACGCGATGACCAATTTTGGTCTGCAACTGTTGTGCATTTTCTGCAGCAAATCCTAAGTCCAAACTTCCTGTTTAACCATCCGAAATCACCCCGAGGCCCTCGGGACCTCAACCAAATGCACCAACATATCCCAACACATCATATGAACTTATTCCAATCATCAAAACACGTCAAACAACACTAAAATCATCAATTCACATTTGATTCAAGCCTAAGGTTCTTCAAAAATTCCGAAATGCACTTTCGATCAAAAACCCAACCAAACGACATCCGAATGACCTGAAAATTTGCACACATACCCAAAATCACTTAACGAAGCTACTGCAACTCTCGGAATCCCATTCCGACCCCTGGATCAAAATCTCAACTACCAACCGGAATTTGCCAAAATACTAACTTCGCCAATTCAAGCCTAATTCTACATCGGACCTTCAAAACCAATTCCGCTCGCACTCCCAAGTCACAAATTATCCACCGAAGCTAACCAAGTCACCGGAAGTCACATTCGAGCCCTCTAATTCAATAGTCAACATCCGGTTGACTTTTCCAATATAAGCCTTCCTTAAAGAGACTAAATGTCTCATTTCCTACCAAAACCAACCCGATTCGACTCTAACTCACCAAATGCCGATAACGAAACATGAAAAAATAATAAATGGGGAAAACGGGGCAGTAACGCATGAGACGACGGGCCAGGTAGTCACATCCTCCCCAACTTAAACAAACGCTCGTCCTCGAGCGGGTCTAGAAATATACCTAAAGTCTCAAATAGGTGAGGATATCTGCTCCGCGTTTCCTGCTCGGTCTCCCAAGTAGCCCCCTCCACGGGCCGACCTCTCCACTGCACCTTCACCGAAGCTATATCCTTTGATCTCAACTTTTGAACCTAACGCCCCAAAATAGCCACTGGCTCCACATCATATGTCAAATCATTATCCAATTGAACCGTGCTAAAGTCCAAAACATGGGACGGGTCCCTAACATACTTCCAAAGCATGGATACATGGAATACCGGATGAACCCCCGACAAGCTGGGTGGAAAAGCAAGCATATAGGCCACCTCCCCAATCCTCCTAAGAATCTCAAAAGGCCCTATGAACTGAGGACTCAACTTTCCTTTCTTCCCAAATCTCATAATGCCCTTCATGGGCGAAACCTTCAACAAGACCTTCTCACCCACCGTATAAGATACATTTCGAGCCTTCCAGTCCGCATAACTCTTCTGACGCGACTGGGCTGTACGAAGTCTCTCCTGGATCACCTTCACCTTATCTAAGGCATCCTACACCAACTCTGTCCCCAATAACCTAGCCTCGCCGGGCTCAAACCAACCAACCAAAGATCTACACCGTCTCCCATATAAAGCCTCGTACAGTGCCATCTGAATGCTGGACTGATAGTTGTTATAACCAAATTCTGCAAGTGTCAAGAACTCAGCCCAAGAACCTCTAAAATCAATAACACATGCACGCAACATGTCCTCCAATATCTGAATGGTACGCTCGAACTGCCCGTCCGTCTGAGGATGAAACGATGTGCTCAACTCTACCTGCGTACCCTACTCCCGCTAAAAAGTCCTCCAAAACTGGGAAGTAAACTGAGTACTCCTATCTGAAATAATAGAAACTGGGACCCTATGCAACCAAACAATCTCCCGGATGAAAATCTCTGCCAGCCGCTCCGAAGAATAGGCAGTACACACCGGAATGAAGTGTGTGGACTTGGTCAGCCGATCCACAATCACCCAAATTGAATCAAACTTCTTCGACGTCCGAGGGAAACCACTCACAAAATCCATAGTAATCATCTCCCACTTCCACCCTGGGATATCCATCCGCTGAAGTACACCACCGGGCCTCTGATGCTCATACTTCACCTGCTGACAGTTGAGATATCGAGCCACATAACCTACAATATCTTTCTTCATTATCTTCCACCAGTAATACTGCCTCAAATCCTGATACATCTTTGCGGCACCCGGATGAATGGAATACCGCGAGCTGTGGGCCTCATCTAATATCAACTCCCGAAGCACATCCACATTGGGCATGTAAATTCGGCCCTGCATCCTCAACATACCATCATCATCAATAGACACATCTCTGGCATCATCATGCTGAACTCTGTCCTTAAGGACAAGAAAATGCGGATCATCATAATGGCGCTCTCTGATGCGGTCATGTAAGGAAGACCGAGATACCACACAATCCAATACCCGGCTGGGCTCTGAAATATCTAATCTCACCATCCGATTGGCCAAAGCCTGGACATCAATTGCAAACAGCCGCTCCCCAACTGGAATGTATGCCAAGCTGCCCATACTGACCGCCTTCCTGCTCACAGCGTCAGCCACCACATTGGCCTTCCCCGGGTGATACAATATGGTAATATCATAGTCCTTGAGTAACTCAAGCCACCTCCGCTGCCTCAAATTAAGATCCTTATGTTTGAACAGATGATAAAGGTTGCGATGATCAATATACACCTCACAAGATACGCCATATAAGTAATGCCTCCAAATCTTCAAAGCATGAACCATAGCAGCCAACTCCAAATCATGTACGGTGTAGTTCTTCTCATGAGGCTTCAACTGAAAAGAAGCATACGTAATAACTCTACCCTCCTGCATCAACATACATCCAATCCCAACTCTCGAAGCATCACAATACATAGTGTAAGAACCTGAAGTCGATGGCAAAACCAACACTGGAGCTGTGGTCAAAGCTGTCTTGAGCTTCTGAAAGCTCTCCTCGCACTCATCCAACCATACAAATGGTGCACCCTTCTAAGTCAAGTTGGTCAAGGGCGATGCAATAGAAGAAAATCCTAGAACAAACCGGCGATAGTACCCTGCCAACCCAAGGAAGCTAAGGATCTATGTGGTTGAGGTCGGTCTAGGACAACTCTGCACCGCCTCTATCTTCTTCGTATCAACCTGAATACCATTACTGGACACCACGTGTCCCAGGAAAGCCACAGAACCAAGCCAGAACTCACACTTGGAGAACTTTGCATAAAGCTTCTCCTCCCGCAATCTCTGTAATACCACTCTCAAGTGCTGAGCATGCTCCTCCTGGCTACGCGAGTATACCAATATATCATCAATAAAAACAATCACAAATGAATCCAGATACGGCCGAAATACACCGTTCATCAAGTGCATGAATGCGGCTGGGGCATTAGTCAGCCCAAAAGACATAACAAGAAACTCATAGTGCCCATATCTCGTCCTGAAAGCCATCTTCATAATACCAGAATCCCTAATCTTCAGCTGGTGATAGCCTGAACGGAGATCAATCTTGGAGAATACCCTTGCCCTCTGAAGCTAGTCAAACAAATCACAAATACAGGGTATAGGATACTTGTTCTTCACTATCACTTTGTTCAGTTGTCTATAGTCAATGCACATTCTCACTATGCCATCCTTCTTCTTCACAAATAGGATCGGTGCACCCCACGGTGACACACTAGGATGAATAAACCCCTTATCTAGGAGTTCCTGAAGCTGCTCCTTCAATTCCTTTAACTCTGCTGGTGCCATATGATAAGGAGGAATAGAGATGGGCTGAGTGCCCGGCACCAGATCAATACCGTAATCAATGTCCCTGTCCGGTGGCATGCCCGGTAGGTCTACTGGAAACACATCTGGAAAATCCCTCACAACGGGGACAGAATCAAGACTAGAAGTCTCAGCTCCAACATCTCTCACAAAAGCCAAGTACGATAGACAACCTTTCCTAACCATCCGCTGGGCCTTTAGAAAGGAAATCACCCTGCTGGGAACATAGTCAGTCATACCACGCCACTCGATCCTCGGAACACCCGGAATGGCTAATGTGACTGTCTTAGCATGAGAGTCTAGAATAGCATGGCACGGAGATAACCAATCCATGCCTAGAATAACATCAAAATCTACCATGCTCAACAACAACAAGTCAACTCAGGTCTCCAGACCCCCAATAGTCACCAGACAAGATCGATATACATGATCCACAATAATAGTATCACCCACCGGGGTAGATACGTGCACGGGCAAAGAAAGACAACCACGAGTCATACCCAGATGATGGGAAAAATATGAAGACACATAAGAGTATGTAGATCCGGGATCAAATAAGACAGAAGCATCTCTGTGGCAGACTGAGACAATACCTATGATAACAGCATCAGATGCAATGGCGTCCCTCTTGTCTGGAAGAGCATAGAATCGGGCCTGACCTCCACCGGATCAGTCTCCACCCCTAGGGCGGCCCCTGGCTGCCTGGCCCCTACCCCTACCTAACTGGGAGGGTGCTGAAGTAGATGGAGAAGAAGACGAGGGCTAATCCCTCTGCTGAAACCGGCCACCACGATGCCGAGGACAATCCCTCTTCATATGGCCAAACTCACCGCACTCGTAGCAACTTCCTGGTGCTTGAGAAGAGGACTGAAGGGAACCACGAGCATCAGAGTGACTGGCTGATGCACTCGGTCAGGAAGAACCCTGAACAGATGAAGCTCGCAATAAACCCTATTCCAGAAGAGTGCTAAGAGATGGTTGACTTTGCTGATAACCCTGATGACCCCGACCGGAAGATGACCCACGATACTCAGAGCGGGCTGGCGGAGGAGTCCTGAATGAACGACCTCTTCCCTGCTGGAACTGGCCCCTAGACGGAGCACCACTGAAGCTACCAGAACCTCGAGGCCTCTTGGCCTCCCTCTTCTCTCTGTCCTGACGGCGAGCCGTCTCAATATCACGAGCAATATCAACTGCATCCTCAAAGGAAATACCCAGAACTCTCTCTCGAGTCATCAGAACACGAAGGTGATAGTTAAGTCCATCTACAATCCTCTTGATCCTCTCTCTATCGGTCGGAACTATCTAGGAGGCATGACGGGCTAACTCAGAAAATCTCGCCTCATGCTGGGTCACAGTCATGTCCCCCTATCGAAGCCACTCGAACTGCCTACCCAGCTCCTTCCTCTGAGACTGTGGTACCCACTTCTCCAAAATGACAGTGGAGAACTCCTGCCATGATAAAGGCGCTGCACCTTCCGGCCTACGCTGCTCATATGCCTCCCACCATGTGAAAGCAGCCCCAGTGAACTGAAATGCGGTGAATGCTATCCCGCTGGACTCTAAAATCCCTGCCGTCCGCAGCATACGCTGACACTTGTCAAGAAATCCCTGGGCATCCTCGCCATGAGAACCACTAAAAACTAGAGGCTGGAGCCTATTGAACCTCTCGAGACGACGCTGCTCATCGTCTGGCATAGCTGGAACCACAAAATCCTGAACTGGTACAACCGGCTGAGCTGGAGCTGCTCCCGGTGTCTGTAAGCCCTGCGCCACCTGCTCAGTTGTGCGAGCAACGGGGGTCTGACTGCCTCCCCCTGCTTGAGAAGTAGCTGCTGTAGTAGTGGCTGAAACTGTCTGGGCTAGGCCAATGCAAACTAATAGTATCTGAGCCAAGGTCTCCTGGAGACCCGGAATCACAATGGGCACTAGCGGTGCCTGAATAGGGGCTGCTGGAATGTCTGCAGCTAGAGTCTGGCCCTGAGCCTGGACAACTGGTGGGTCAACAGGTGTTGCCCCTGCTGCTCTGCCTCGACCACGACCACGACCACGACCGCATCCACGACCTCGAGGGGGTGGTACTGGTGGTCGTCCACCACGTCCGATAGCACGGGTTCTCGCCATCTTCGAGAGAATAGAATACAGAAGTTTAGTTCTCGAATCAACAAAGTCGCACGACAAGAATTTCAAGAATATGAAGTTTTCCTAAAGGTTCTGCAGCCTCTCGAGGAGAAATACAGGCGTCCCCGTACCGCTCCGCGAGACTCTACTAAACCGGCTCATGATTCGCGAGACCAAGTAACCTAGGCTCTAATACCAACTTGTCACGACCCAAAACCCTGGTCGTGATGGCGCCCAACACCTTGTTAGGCAAGCCCGACCATTTAACAGATACCCCAACTATTGCGGATTCAAGAGTTTAAAACACAGTTATTAAATTACCAAACCATTAAACAAAAGGCTATAAATACGGGGGAAAATGTACTGAAATCCAACAGAATAAGGAAAACATAAGCCCAAAACAGGATCCGGTGTCACGACCATGAGCCTCTAATACAGAGTTTCACCCTAACCATACTATCTAGGAAGCAGAATAATAAAAGATAAAGGGTAGGAGGGAAGGATCAGGTCCTCCTTCAGTCTGCGATGCACCTGAATCTGCACACAAGGTGCAGGGAGTAAAGTGAGTACTCTGACTCAGTGAGTAATAGGCATAAATAACAACTGAAAGTAAGAAATTCACGAAAATACACAAGGCATCTATAGCAGGCAGTACCAAACCTTTAACAGTAAAACCGGCGAGTCAATAAAGTAATAGAACAGAATAATAAACATGACAGGTAACAGGTAAGAAATGATACAATGATGCAATGGAATACAAATACCGGTACTCTCAAGTACCCACTGCGGCGTGCAGTCCGAGCTAACCATATACAAATACCGGTACTCAGGTACCCACTGCGGTGTGCAGTCCGAGCCAACCATATACAAATACCGGTACACTCAGGTACCCACTGAAGCGTGCAGTCCGAGCCAACCATAAATATATATTTTACGTCAACGGCGCTCACTGGGGGTGTGTACAGACTCCTGAGGGGCTCCTACAGCCCAAGCACAATAAACAAGCCATCTCGTGGCAACAACCAGACCATCGGTCTCAAAATCATATACCACTGCTGCGGTGTACAACCTGAGCCATCCATAATTTCCAGAAAATCAACATAAGCCCTTCAGGCACTTTCAAAACAGTAATCCACAGCCCAAAATATCATTTAAATATCATTTGAGTTTCCAATTTTAGAAAATAGAAAAAGGGGCTGAGTTTGCAAAACAGTACTGAAAACCCTAGAAAATGTTAAACAATGAGCAGAGTATGCAAATCCGTAAAATCAATCCCTGAAGGATCCAAATAACCGGCACGAAGCCCAAGTATAATAGTCAAACAAAGTAACAATGGTTTCCCACAAGTTCTAATAGAAAATCACAGTAAAAACATCATCGGGACGGATCGATTCACATCCCCAATAACCAAAACCCCCGCACTTGTCATAGAGCACGTGCCTCGCCTCAATATAGCGGTACGATGTGAAATACCGGGGTTTTCAAACCCTCAGTTCATCATTTACACTCATTACTCACCTCGAGCTGGCCCAAAATCTAGCTCGCTATGCCTTTTCCTCTCGAATTGGACTCCTCGTGCGACAAATCTGAGCAAAACCACAAGAAATACATTACAATAGGCTAAGGGAATATAACCCAATCGAAAAGACTCGAAAAACGTCGAAAAACACGAAGTTGGCAAAACTCGAGCCCCGGGCCCACTTCTCGAAAAATTATGAAATTTACATCACCGAACTCCTTGTGTCGCCACGAGTCCGTACATATCAAATTTATCAAAATCGGAGCCCAAATGCCCCCTCAAATGCCAAATTTTCATTTCAAAAACCAAGCCCTAGTTCTTCCAATTTTTACCCAATTTTTCCAAGAATTAAAGGTTGATTCTTCAATAAAATTGTGTTTCTAAGTCACGAGACTTACCTCCAATCAATTCCCGTCAAAATCCCCTTCAAACTCTACCAAAAATCTCTCAAGGTGGTTCAAAAATGGTGGAAAATGGCTTACCTTCGCGGAACAAAATGATTTAAAAAGCCCTACTGCCCAGCAGTTATTTGCTCTATGCGAACGCGGTCAACCCTCCGCGTTCGCAATGATGAAACTTTCATTGACAAGAAATTTCTCTACGCGAACGCGGTACCCAACCCGCGATTACGATGCTCCAGGAATTCTAACTACGCGAATGCGTCCTACTCCCCACAAACGCGTTTCACAGACCACTCCTCTTACGCGAACGCATACAACCAATCACTAATGCATTGAAAAACTTATGCAGGGCCCCAGGCCCCTTCTACGCGAATGCGAGGACAACCACACGAACGCGATGAACTGGCAACCCATCTCTTCGCGAACGCGAACCTACTCCTACGAACGCGATGACCAATTTTGGTCTGCAACTGCTGTGTATTTTCTGCAGCAAAACCTAAGTCCAAACTTCCTATTTAACCATCCGAAATCACCCCGGGGCCCCCGGGACCTCCACCAGATACACCAACATATCCCAAAAAATCATACGAACTTATTCCAATCATCAAAACACGTCAAACAACACTAAAATCATCAATTCACATCGGATTCAAGCCTAAGTTTCTTCAAAACTTCCGAAATGCACTTTCGATCAAAAATCCAACCAAACGACGTCCGAATGACCTAGAAATTTGCACATATACCCAAAATCACTTAACGAAGCTACTGCAACTCTCAGAATCTCATTCTAACCCCGAATCAAAATCTCACCTACCAACCGGAATTCGCCAAAATACTAACTTCGACAATTCAAGCCTAATTCTACACCGGACCTCCAAAACCAATTCTGCCCATACTCCCAAGTCACAAATCATCCCTCGAAGCTAACCAAATCACCGGAAGTCACATCCGAGCACTCTAATTCAATAGTCAACGTCCGGTTGACTTTTCCAATATAAGCCTTCCTTAAAGAGACAAAATGTCTTATTTCCTACCAAAACCAACCCGATTCGACTCTAACTCACCAAATGCCGATAATGAAATATGAAGAAATAATAAATGGGGAAAACGGGGCAGTAACACATGAGACGACGGTCCGGGTCGTCACAACATTCCTCTTGATGCATTCATTGTAAAGCGAAGGGTAGTGATCACTCCTGAGACTTCTACTAAACGACCTACTACTAGGTTGCAAGTAAAGGTAGCTTATGACTCAGTCCTTCAAAAGAGCAAGAAGAGCAGTAAGAAGAAAAAGAGGAGACTAGTGAAAGACAATAAAATAATGTGTGATAAGGTCGTCCCTATGGTGGAAGTAGAGGAGGAAACAACAAAGGAACCTAGTTCCTTAGTGAGAAGGTCCCAAAAGAAGAAGCAATCTTCTTCAGTAGAGAATGTTACAAATTCCAGTTCAAAATTGAAGAATGTTGTGAGTGAGCCCTTAGTTTCTGATAAGGATGTGTTGGTCAAGTTTAAGGGAAAAGCAAAATAGAGTGGTATGAAGTCTGGTAAGAGAAAGTTGGAACCCGTTAAGGAACCTGGTTTTATGAAAAAGATGAGGAGTGATACTAGTTCTACTTCTGAACGATTAAGGCACCAAAAGGTCCTGTTGGATCGCACTTTTGACTCAGCAATTTCTGATATGGCTGGTATGAGACAAGTCCTTGCAATGGTTGAGTTTCAACGATGGGGTCATCTATTCCAAATGGATTCACCCAAAGTGTATGAGGATGAGGTTCAAAGCTTTTATGCCAGCCTCTTTCCGATTGATACCGACCACATTTATGCCTTGGTGAATGAGGTGGACATTGTGTTTGATGTGAGTCTGCTTGGGGATATTCTTAAAGTCCCTACGATTGGTGTGTCTAATGTTAAAGATGCGTGTGGGCCTAACTTCTAGAATGTTTTGGTAAAGGATAACGCGAACCAAAAAGGGGACCAGATTCACAAGAAGGCATTACTCTCTGTCTATCAGTTGCTCTTTGAGTTGGTGAACAAAGTTCTATTACCCCATGCTGAGAGGAGGTCCATGACTTCCAAGTCTGAATTGTTTCTAATAGAGCAACTGGAAGGCTTTACCCTTGTGAACTTGCCTTCTATCATGATCGAACATATGCACAAGGTAGAAACCTTCAAGGATGGCAATCATGGTCTTTCATATAGGTTTCTACATACGCAAGTGTTTTAGTTTTTCAAGGTACCACTAGGGCAAGACAAGGTAGGAACCAAGAAGCAGACCTTCTCTCAAACAACTTTGGAAGAATGTGAGTGCATCGAGAACAATGGGGTGCTAGGCAGTACATCAATAATCTAACAGCTCATCAATGCTCAAAATAGTGCAACTGAGGAGATTCGAAGGTTGAAGTCTAGGAATGCTATCCTCGAAGGTCAGTAGGCCTAAGGGGCCCCAAAGTCAAATGAGTAAGTGGTTCGTTTGACAAAAGAAAATGCTGATCTCAGAGCACAAGTGGATAACCTAAAAGCAGAAATTGCTCAATGAGAAAAAGTCGGCAAATACTCGAATAGACATAGTTCTCCAAACTCTTGTTGCAGCTTCCAAGCCCTCTCCTCCTAGTGCCCCCCTAAACAACCCTTTCAGTGACCAGTTTCTGAATTCTATTTTTTTGTTTTTAATGACTTGGTAGTTGTGTTTGTTTCTTTTATTTTGATGTGAATGGGATATATTAGTATTGATCCCAATTTCAACAGTCCAATATTGCCTTTGCTTTATAAGCAAAGTCATATGTTTATATATTAAAACTATCATCTTTTGTTATCTAAATGCTTGTATTATCCGTTTCTCTTCTCTATCATGGTTTATGCACATATGCGGCATGAGTTAGCTAAGCTTGAATTATTTATGTTGTTTGCCTGGTTGTGTGTTTTTAATAATTCCAAAAGGGGGAACTATAATTCAAACAAGGATCTGACTAAGGGGGAAGCATAAAGTCAGGGGGAACTTGTGAAGTTCATGTTCCTCGTCTGGTTCTTTTTGCTCTAAATATATGTTATCAATGTCTAAGTCTGCCATCATTAAAAGGGGAGAAATTGATGGATTTTCAATGTCTTTTCTTTATGTTTTGATGATCTAACAAACTTACTCTTAAGAATCAGATAAGGAACCTGGCACACTTGGTACACATTGCTAATAAACGGATTCCAGCCTGAACTCCAGCTAATGTGAACTGCTGCAAGTATAGAAAATAGAGAAACACGACAGGGACTTGATCCCCTGTGTTTCACTGACAGCAGTACGAAAGTCAACTATGCACAGCTGGAAAGTGACTGCCACAAAAATAGTGCACACAGTGCAGCAGTCTCTTATCCTTTGACCAGCCAAATACTTACATCATTCAAGTGATGTCAAGGTATATTAAAAAGAGTATTACAATAAAATATCACTTGAATACTTGAGAATTCACTTCAAGCAAAAATGCCTTCAGATACAGAGCATTCAATTCCAAGAGCTTCAAGAACAAAGTTAAAACGCTACTACGAATCAGCTCCTAAATCTAGTATTTTGTTATCCCTAGTTGAGTTATAACTTTGTAATTGTTGTTCATTATAATTCCTAAATTGCTTAGCTAGAAGTGTTGCTTTGGAACCCCTTGTAAAACCATAAACCCTTTGTGTTTGTGTCGTGACTAGAGTTAGTCATGAGTTGAAGTCTTTGTAATAAGTGTATTGCAAAGTGGCTTTTAATAGGTGTATTACGAGTTAGTGAGGGATTAAGAGTTTAATTCCTAGATTGCATAGGTTGTAATCTAAAAGATGCTCATAGTGAAGTTGAAATCCTACTAGTGTAAGTCATGATTTTTTATCCCTTGAGCATGGATTTTTCCACATAAAACTCTCTGTTTTATTTACTTACTGTTTTATTAGTGAAAACTCATAGAGAACCTGATATTCTATAGTTTGGTGGACTCACATAAACTATCATCTTTCTTCAACTGATAAAATATTATCGAATGTCTTTTCTTTTTGTTCCTAAAAGTATAACTTTAAGTCATTTTATCAAAAGTGTGATATTGATTGCATATTGGCTTTGACCAAACTCCATTTCTTAATTTTAAAAAAAATATATTTGTTAAGTGCATTAGCTATGTGTCAATATTACTTCAAATATATACATATGCACACACAAACGGAACATTTATGTACTTCTTATATTTGGAATAATGTTGAACACATATTATTTATATTATGTACGTATAGTATACTTAATATATGTTATCAATATATTTTTACATTAGAGTAGTATATACATAATCTATTTGCATACGTATAGTATCCATAATACCATTTATATTAGATTACTATATTATACCAATAACAACCCGATAAAATCTCAGTAGAGGGGATATTCGTGTGTTATAACAAATATATATTATAGTATAGTATAACTATGGTATATATTATATATTATTAGTATATCATATCTATAGTATATATTAAACATATTATAATTGTAAAATGCTATATCTACAAGCTAATATTAAGGTTTCAAGTATTTCTTGACTGCCTCATTAAAATATCGTACAGATTATTATATACATGTTGAGAAAGAGTCCTACAAGCTAATATTACATACTGCTATCTGTATCTCTAATAAGTAGTTAAGTATATCATAACTACTATCATACATATGTAAACTAAAGGAATTTTACATTCACACTAACTTTCTCTAGTCAGCTAAGGTAGAGTTGGTTAACTATACTTCTAAGGTGCCCCACGGCTTAACCCGGTTGTCTAACATATTACACATATATGTATACATATAATATATATTATATAGTTTATGTATATTATGATTATATATACTACACAGAAAATATGATACAAAGAAAAGGAGGAAAGATGCTTGTGATATACCATAACTGTTTAACCAAAAAATAATATTTTGGTCAAAGTTTGAATTTAAGATGAAAAATCGGGTTACTGATAATCAAGAGACCAAACAAGAATAATAAGCTTTCTGAGAATAAGAATAAAGCAGTAAACAAATTTTGTATTTCAGTATGATATCAAATCTTTTTCGTCCTTACAAATGATGAGACTTCTTTCTTTTATAGTTGATTCTAGGTAAAGGAATGAAACCTAAGCTTTAATGGGACAATTATGAGTAATAAATGACATTAAATAAGCCGTTACACAAACATTCATATTAAATACCAGTTTTCTAACATATCAGGTATTTAATATTGAATTTGAACTCCTTTTTGTCTTCAGATTCATGTCTTCAATGCCTTCCGATCCGTTGGCTTTAAATGACTTGAATTGGTACGAGAGTCGTGCCTAAACTGCTTCTCGTGCCTGTTTAACTTCCTTTTCCCGTATCTGTTATCTCCCGTGCATGTTTCTCAATTGTTACGCTTTGACCATTTGACCAGTCCACGTGTCATACCACGTCATTTTCAATGTAAATTCAACTTTTTTCCAATACAGATAGTCCCCCCACTTTTCATTTATTTATCAATTAAATAATTGAAAAGTGGATCTAAAAAAAATTACCATAATCAATGCGTATAATAATATTGACGTCTCAGATGTCTTTTCCATTTAATGTTCTGTCCATGTGCCACTTTTTGATTGATTTTGCTATTTTACATCCTTTTTCAAGGCTCCTTTACTCCTACTATTCACGAAGTGATAGTCGCCTTTATTATAGGCTTTTCATTATTACTCTTCTAAGTTTGACGGTTGCTATCATATACATACTTAACCTTTTCTTCCTTTGTTTTCTTCCCCATAAATCTTTAGCAGACATTTTCTTCCTCACTTTTGCTCTCTTTTGATTCATCCTTGCTCAACAATGGCGTCTCCAAACCCTAACCCTAAAAGAGTTCCAATTTTAGACAAATTCCTCAATGCCCCTGTTAGACATAGAAGAGGTAGAGGAGGCAGGCTTCGTACAGGATTAGAATCTACTCGAGGCGACTCTTCTGGTTCTTCTTCTAGGAATTCTATTCCAAAAACTCCTTCTTCTAAAGGTAAAGAAATTCTTGATTATTCTCGAGAACCTTTAGTTGATGAAATCGTACCCGGCGATTTATCTTTTTTAAGTGATAGACAGTCTCTTCAAAAACAAGTTGCTGGCTTAGAAAAAGCTGATACTTATCCTACATTAGTGACCGAACTTACAATCCCTACCTTTAGAGGAGATTGTAACTGGAAAAATAGTCTTCGAATGTCAATTCCTTCCATAAATCAAAGAATTTCTTCTTTTAGGATTGGGTACTCTTTTGTTTATACTTACCCTTTTACTTTAGGTTTTAATCCTCCTATTGACCCAATCATTCTCGATTTTTGCCATTTCTTTAATATTTGTTTGGCCCAAGTTGGTCCTTTAGTATGGAGAGCAGTGGTTTATTTGAGATATTTATCTACCAAAGCCAATGTTAATTTCGCCTTTCCTCACCTTATCCATTTATATCATCCTAATTTAATACGCTATGGGGTTTTTACCTTGACTGCAAGAAGTAAGAAGGTTTTGGTAAGCCCAGAAGACGACAATGATCGTGGATGGTATGCTCGTTACGTTGCTGTACGTACGGTGGACTTGCTTGGTGAAACAAATATTCCCTTCCCTGAGAAGTAGAATTTTGCACGTAAGTTTTTTTTTATTTTTTTATTTGACCGTACCTATTTTTGAGAATCTCGATTCTTTTTCTGACTTCGTCTCTTTCTATTTTTTTGTAGAAACCATGGGAGATGTGGAACCTGTTCCCAACTTCCGTGGTTGGGTAGATTCAATTTTGAAGATTTCTCCTAAGGAACAAAGAACTTGGAAATTAATTTCTGCTTTACATGGCTGTAAATTTAAAACACACGGTATCGCCTTTTTTTTACACACTTTCCTTTTTGCACATTAAGTACCTTTTCCTTAATGTTGATTGTGTATCCTTCTTTTAATCAGGATTTCACAACAGAGGAATGGCAGCTGATGTAGCTACGGCCATTCGCATGTCAGGTAATGCGGCACTTGACTTGGACAAGGCTCGAACCTTGTTTCAAAAAAGGAAAGCTATAGGAGAAGGTTCTAAGAATGAGGAAGAGGAAGGTACCTCGTTAATAGCCAGGCCAAGAGTTAGGAGACGAGTCATTAATGATGATGAAATTGAAGATATTCCTGCTCAAACCTCGAGCAGCGAGCCTGTTTTGATTCCTTCAGACGAGGACACCGTGCCAAAAGACACGAATGAATCAATTCAACATCTCTTTGATAGTGGTTTTGAGGGTGGCGAGCTTGGACCTATTTTTGATGAAGCTCTTCTTTCTTCATTCGTACCTACTTCCTCCATTCCTTTGCCAATCATAAGTGTTTCCTTGCCAGCATTGACTGCTTCTATTCTTTCACCAGTTTTGACTGCTCCTACTTCCATTCCTGTGTTAATTTCTACTCCTTCCGTTATTGCTTCAACTCCTACGACTCCTGAGGTGTTTACCTTTTCCACTACTCCCCCTTCCGCTGTTCCATCTTCATCTGTCCCACATATAGAAGTAAGTTCTAGTAATAGAGGCATGACTATGAGGAGTGTCACACTTGAAGTCCCTGCTAATCAAAGCCTCTTAAGAAAATCTGGGGGAGTTGATACTTGGCTTGAACCTCTTATTGGAGAAATCGAGAAGAACAAGATGCAGAGCCATATTTGTTACACTTTGATGAATGACATAGTTCATTCAACTTTAAAGGTAATTTTCTTGACCTTGAATGCTTTCTCTTCTTTTTCTTTCTAAGTTCTCACTTCTATGCTTTATAAATGCAGGCTAATCTTATTGGGACTGAGTTGATGGGGCGAGTCTCTACATTGGAGAAAAAGGAGCGAAAGTCTACAAAGGTGATCTCTGAAGCTAGGAAAATTGCTGAGGATGCCTTATTTGAGGCAGCAAACTGGAAAGAACAATTTGAGAGTGCCCAAGGGACTATAGAGGAGTTGTAGGAGAACAAGGCTCACTTGGATCAACAAAATCGGGGCTTAGCTTCTGAGCTGGCAATTGTCAATGCTTCTTGGGTCCAGCTTAAAAAGGATAAAGAGCTTTTGGAATGCTCTCTATCTAAAGCCAATGATAAGATTAAAGAGCTTAAGGCACTCATGGAGAAAAAGGAAGAATACGCAAGGTAGTTAGCTCAAAACTTAACTCATGCTCAAAATGACTTAAAAACTTCTTCTGACAAAATCCGTGCCTTGGAAAGTTCCCATGCCTCTCTTGAAGCTTCCTTGGATTCTCACCTAGCTGAGCACCAAATAACGAAAAATGATCTTGCCAGGTGGGAAAAGGAATATAAGGCTCTGGAGAAGGAATATAATGCTCTTGAAGAAAATTTCAACATAGACGTGAGTTGGGCTTTTCTACATTCTCGGCGTGATGCTTTGATAGAGGCCACACAAGAAAATTTTGACTTGCAATCTTAGTTGGCCAAAGTCATTGACACTATCGAGAAAGGTCAACAACCTGCTGATACTCCTTCTCCAACACTTGGAACTCCTGGAACGGAAGAATTATTGAACTCTGAAGCAGTTACTGAGGTACTTGAAGCTGTGATTCCAACTTCCGAGGGTGAAACTTCTATGACACAGTCTATGGGAATTGAAGTTCCCGTGACTACTGCTTCCCTCATGGATGTTATCACTTCAAG
>MU670807.1:0-24215 GCA_026770625.1 Nicotiana glauca
TCACCACGCCTATACACTACACTCGATCATTTAGCAAATAGCAATTTATTATACTCTAATCCTATTCCCTCAAGCTAGAATAGATCAAACACTTACCTCGAAGGTCTACGACCAACTCAATCCTCAAGCAATGCCTTTCCTTTCGAATTTGGCTCCAATTCAATCGTATCTATACACAATTGATTTAATACCATCAATACTACTTAACAAACTAGATCAAATGGATAAATACATTTTCTACAACATTCTGCCCGGAATAGTAAAAATCGACCCCGGGCCCACGTGGTCAAAACACGAGGTTCGAACCAAAATAAATTCACCCATCCATCCACGAGTTCAAATATATAATTTGTTCTTAAATTCGACCCCAAAACGAGGTCTAAATCACAAATTCTTTGAAAATACTAACTCTACTCAGTTCTCTAATTTTCTACCTATTTTCACATGTTTAGGCCTAAGAATTTGATTAATGTTGATGAAAAATGAAGAAGACGAGTTGAACAATACTTACCCAATGAACTTTGGTGAAGAAATGCTCCAAAGATCGCCCCCAAAGCTCTAGAGAAGAGAGAGTTTGAGAAATGGGATAAAAATCCCGTTTCTATTCTGTTTTGGGACTTAAATCACTGGGCAGAAAATTTGCCCTACGCGATCGCGTGAACTGGGTTGCGATCGCGGAGAAGGAAACTTCGAAGCTACGCGATCGCGTGAAGGTTGCTGCGATTGCGTAGAGGAAAATCGCTGGGGTGGTCTATTTGGCCTATGCGATCGCGTGAAATGGACTGTGATCGCGTGGAGGAAAAGCTGGAAGTTACACGATCGCGTGAAGGGTGATGCGACCGCGTTGAAGAATTGTCCAAAGCAGTGCGATCGCGTGAATAAGGCCGCGATCGCGTAGAACAAAATGTCTGTGCAAAAATTGCAGAAAATCTGCAATTTTTCCTAAGTCCAAAACACCCCGTTACCTATCTGAAACTCACCCGAGCCCTCGGGGCTCCAAACCAAATATGTACACTGACTCAAAAATATCATAAGAACTTGCTCGTGCGATCAAATCGCCAAAATAACATCAAAATCAAAGAATTGAGCCTTAAAACGCAAGAAATCTTTAAAAATTTCATAACTTCCAAATTTTCCAATTTAAGGCCGAAACGCATCAAACGACGTCCGTTTTCAACCAAACTTTACAGGAAACGCTTAACCAATATATATGACTTGTACCGGGTGTCAGAACCAAAATACGAGCCCGATACTATTACTTTTTGATCAAATTTCAGTTTCATTTTCCTTAAACATTTTCAGAAAACAATTTAACAGAAAAATTCTTTTACCAGGGTTCTGGACCTCGAATTTCGATTCCGGGCATAAGCCCGAGTTCCATATTTTTCTACGGATTTTCTGAGACCGTCAAATCACGGGTCCCGGTCCGTTTACTAACAATGTTGACCAAAGTCAACTATATCAATATTAATATCAAAATTCTTCAAATTTTTCACATAACTCATATATTTCAACATGTAAATTTTTCGGCTTCGCGCCCGGACTACGCACGCAAATAGATGCAGCTATAAATAAGGTTTTCAAGGCCTAAGAAGCTCGAAATGCCTGAGAAAACAAGTGATGACCCTTTGGGTCGTTACAATTGAAGAAGATAGTAGGTTGATACAGTTCCTTATAGGACTGAATAAGGTATATATAGTAGTCCGAGGCCGCATACTTATGATGAATCCATTGCCAAGCTTGTCACATGCATTTTCACTTCTAGTTCAGGATGAAAAATAAAGAGATATTAGGGCAGTTAGCCATTTATGTATTGAGTCAACCTCACTGAATGTGAATGCATCAGGAAAGGGGTCTTTTAAGAAAAACTTTCCAACAAACAACAATTACAGTGGAATTCCTAAAACCAGGCTCATATGTGAACACTGCAGAAAGCCAGGACATAGTAAGGACAGGTGTTACAAGTTACATGGTAACCCACAAAACAATCAGAATTCTACTCAGAACTTTACTCCAAGGCATTTCTCGAATAGTCAGAACTATAGCCAAAATTCTAGATATAATAAAGGCAAGAGAGTAGTTGCAAGTGTACAAGGAGTTCCCAATGAAGTTGTTACCACTAAAGTGATTTAAAAAAACACAAGAAATGATGGAATGAATGTAAATTTGACTGAAGAACAGTATGAACAACTTGTTAGCTTGCTTCAACAATTTCATGTGGGGAGTGGAGATGTTGGGAGATCCTTAGGGAATATACTCATCTAGTACCAATGCTGTCAACTTTGCAGGTATGATAATATGCACTTCTTCCATTGATTTTGGTAAACTTTCATGTAAATGTTTTGAGTCCAAAACTGATACATGGATACTGAATTCAGGGGCTTCCAATCACGTGACATTTAATAGATCCTTACTGTCTAACATCAAATTCTTACCTTATCCTCTTTTAGTAGTCTTACCTAATGGATACAAAGTCAAAGTATCTGAGAATGGTGATGTTGTTATCACACCAAAATTAGTGTTGTACAAAGTCCTTTTGGTCCCTTCTTTCAAGTTCAATCTTGTGTTTCTTTATTGGTTGACCAAACACCTTAAAGGCAAAGCATCATTTACTGATAATACTTATCTTCTGCAGGCCCCTTCAGTGAAAAGGCCTTTGGAGATTGGTAAAGTTAGAGATGGCATGTACCTGCTTTGCTCCAAGTGTTTGAGAGACAACAACTCCTCCACCATAGCTTCTGATCATTCTTGTGATGTAAATAGTCCTTCTTTGAATAATCTACAATGTCATCTACCTTCATTTGTAAATAAGCCAACTCTGAATCAAATGCAGAACCTTTGCCTTTCAAATGTTAATACCTCTACATTGAATGCTGATGTTTCTGGATCTAATTCATGTCTCTCCAATAATGTAAATATCTTATGGCACAATAGACTTGGCCATTTTCCATTTACAAAGATGAAAGGTATCTTCACCATACCTGCTGAATTTTCCCCTAAGAAACCATTTATATGCACGATCTGCCCCATGGCCAAATAGACCAGACTACCCTTTCCCCAAAAGACTAGCACTTCTTCCAAGGTTTTTGAGTTACTTCATGTGGATTTATGGGGACCCTACAATGAACAAAATCATGAAAGATATAGATACTTCATCATTATAATAGAAACACTTGGACTCGGTTACTAGCATGCAAGAGCAATGCCTTGCAAACAATCAAAGATGTTATCTCCTTAGTTGAAAATCAGTTCAAAACCAATGTCTAGTCCATTAGTTTTAACAATGGATTGGAATTTAATAGTCTAGAAACCAATACTTTCTTTCAGTCAAAAGGGATTATTCACCAAAGAACTTGTCCTTATATACCACAACAAAATAGAGTGGTTGAAAGGAAACACAGATATTTGCTTGAAACAGCTAGAGCCCTACTTTTTCAATCTAAATTACCTTTGAAGTATTGGGGGGAGAGTGTTCTAACAGCCACCCACATCATAACCAGATCACATACTACATATCTCCAAAACATGTCTCCTTTTGAAGTCTTATATGGAAAGAAATCAGACTATTCACAGTTGAGAAGCTTTGGTTGCTTGTGCCTTCCTACAACACCTAAGATTCACATAAACAAATTTGAGCCAAGGTCAGTTCCACATGTCTTTCTAGGTTATCCATTTGGTGTCAAAGGTTACAAAGTCTTGGATTTGTTAACAAAGAAAATACATATTAACAAAGATATTATCTTCCATGAGTTTATATATCTTTTTTAAATATATTATAAGTCTAAGTCTGTGTCATTTCCCAGATTCTTTGATGATATCCCCTATGATGAATTAGTGATTGTCAGTCATGATAATGCCACATAAATGCCTACTGATAATTCACTATCTGATTCTTCATACATGAATTCACCTGGTCCAATTGATCCTATACATACTTCCCCCATTCACCTTGTTCATCTTCTGGTTCTCCCTTTCAAACTTCTTCCCCTGCCAATTCTGCACCTTCTCCCTCATGCTTACCCCCTTCTCTTAGTTCTCCATTAATGCATCATCCCTCTGAACTTCTAAGAAGATCAGAGAGGGAGCACAAAACTCCTACATATCTGAAAGACTATGTACACAATATCAGTAATGTTGATAAGCACTCCTTTTCTCTCAATAACTTATTTTCTAATTGTCACCACATAGTCCATGAATTAATGAATCCTAATAGCCAGGCTTTGGTAAGCAGCATTTACAATGATAGTGAACCATCTTCATTTGAAGAGGTTGTTGCCAGCCTTTCTTGGCAAGCAGCCATGATTCAAGAGTTTGAGGCACCCTATGCCAACAACACCTAGAGCGTAGTGCCTCTTCCACCCAACAAAAGGAAATAGGTCGTAGATGGGTTTACAAGGTGAAACACAGATCTGATGGCACAATAGAAAGGTTCAAAGTCAGATTGGTTGTGAAGGGATATACTCAGCAGAAGGGTGTAGACTTCACAGAGACCTTTTTCCAGTAGTTAAGATGACTACAGTGAGAAAACTCATTGCAGTTGCAGTAAAGAATAAATTGCAAATATTTTAATTGGATGTGAACTGTAACGACCCTACCGGTCATTTTGAGCCCTATCGCGTCTTTCAGGAGTCTGAGGCCATGAGCAGCTTCATTTCCGGTATTATGACATGTGCGTGTGGTTGGAATTGAATTTCAGGAAGTCTAGAGTTGATTTAGAAGGAGAATTCTTATTTTGGAAGCTTAAAGTTTAAATAATGAACTAGGATTGGAATTTAGAGTAAACTACCTCGGAATCGGGATCTGAAGGTTCCAGCAGGTTCGTATGATGATTTCAGACTTGGGCGTATGCCCGGATTGGGTTTTGGATAAACCGGGAGCGTTTTGGCTCCTACTGTGAAAGTTAGCATTTTGGAAGAAATTTTATATGTTTGGTTTGAAGTGTATTTCAGTGTTATCGATGTCCATGTGGGATTCTGTGACTGTGAATAGCTCCGTATGGTGATTCTGGAGTTGAGAGCACGATCGGAAGTGAATTCATAGGTCCGTAGGCCATTTTGAAGCCATTTGGCTAAAGTAGAAAATTGAAGGTTTTGAGAAGTTTGACCGGAAGTGGACTTTTTGACATCGGGGTTGGAATCTGATTTTGGAAGTTGGAGTAGGTCCGTAATGTTAAATATTACATGTGTGCAAAATTTGAGGTCAATCGGACATGATTTGATAGGTTTAAACATCGGCATTAGAAGTTGAAAAGTTCAAAGTTCATAAGGCTTGGATTGGGGGTCGATTGATGATTTTAACATTGTTTGACGTGATTTGAGGCCTCGAGCAAGTCCTTAATGTGTTTTGGGATTGGTTGGGGTCCCAGGGTCCTCGGGTGGATTCCGGGTGGCTAACGGATCAAATTTGGAAATTGAAGAATAGCTGAAGGGATCTGGTTGCTGGTATTTCCGCTTTTGCGGAAATGGGACCGCAGAAGCGGCCCCGCAGAAGCGAGGATGAAGCCGCAGAAGCGGTTGAGCGTGAGGGCAGCCAAGACTGTAGAAGCGTCCCATGATCCGCTAATGCGGAACCGTAGAAGCGGAATTGACCAAGGGCGTGTGGACCGTAGATGCGGTCAAGGTTCCGCAGAAGTGGGACCGCATCTGTGGAAGGCAGATTGTAGAAGCGAAATGGGGAGGTCCAGTGGAAGCCGCAGAAGTGGCTATTGATCCCCGAAAGCGGGACCGCGGAAGCGGAATTTTCTCCACATAAGCGGAAGTAGCCTGGAGGCAGAGGGTTGTTTTAAAAGTCGGATTTTGGCCATTTCTCTCACATTTTTCATTGCTTGGGCGATTCTTGGAGGATTTAAGAGAGGAGTTCATTCATCAATGATAAGTTTTGGAGCATTGTGCGTTGGTTCAAGTCTTTGGAAGAATGTAGAAATGCCGGTTATGAGTCTTCGGAGCGAGGTGAGTCTCCTTTCTAGCCTTGTAAGAGGGAATTGTCCCCATAGGTGAAATAATTGATTATGTGCTCCTATATGTGGGGGCTACATACATACGAGGTGACGAGAGTCCGTGCGTAGCTACTATTATGCTATTGTCGGGGTAGTTAGGACCCATAAACATGTTATACTTGGATTATTTATGGGCCCATTGATAGCTTGAATTGTTTAAATCACCTTGGATTGGTAAAGGAATTTAAAAATAGATTAAACATCATTTTTCCTGAATTGTTAAAAAGAGAAATTGTCTTATATGGATAAGTATCCCTGATGAATTCTTAATTGGCTACTTGGGCATGTATTTTATGTGTACCTGCGTCGCATGCATGATTCGCGAGTAGGGTATGTGTTTATTTATGGAACGAGACGAATGCCTCACTAGATTAAATAGATGCTTCTATGGTTTGGGCCGTTCGACCCTCGGCAATGCACATTTTACCTTCCTGTTAGACCGGGCCGTCGCCTCGGTGTGATTTGCGCATGTTATTTGTCGCTTGAGAATTTTAAACGTGAAATTGGCCCTTCGTGGCTTGATATAAATTGATGAGATGATAAAGAATAAACTTTGAAATCCATTGATTATTTGTTGAAGGTGATTACCTGTTTCTGGCTTCGTGAATTTAAACTACTATATAAATCCATGACTTTCCTCACATTTCTAAGATATTGATAATCGATCTCTAGTAAGTGTCGAAGTTGACCGTCTCGTCTCTACTTCTTCGAGATTAGGCAGGATACTCATTGAGTACACATTCTTTATGTACACATACTACACTTTTGTACATTTTTGTTTCACAGGTATATGTATCTCTAGCAGCCTACTGGTCGTGGCAGTGCGGATAATTCTGGGACTAGGTGAACTGCATTGTTCGGGGCGACCCGCAGCTAGTGTAGTTCCTTTCAGCATTTTTAAATTCATTCCCTGTCCACTGTATGTCGGACATATATTGTATTTTATTGTGCTTATCATTAGATGCTCATGCACTTGTGACACCGGGTTCTGGGATGGTTTTCGAAAGATGTGTACCAATAGTTATTACTTAATTTGAATTGAAGTAAAGATTGCTTTAATTACGAAAAATGGAAGAAAAAATCCTAGATTTGCAAAGGTATTAAAAGAGAATTTAATTGATAATTTAGTTGGCTTGCCTGACAGAGGTGTCCGACACCACCACGACCCTTAGTGGATTTTGGGTCGTAACAACATGATATCAGAGCCGACTCTTTTCTGTACGATGGGTGGGTGCCCACAACGAGGACGTTGTGTCCTTGTTGGTGGGGTGAGTGCAGTTGTAACGTAGTTCACTGTAGCTCACAGAAGTCCCACATCGAAAATGAAAGGGGGAGTCCTGGGCTATATAGTAGAGGACCAGACTTACATGTGTAGATGCGTTTTGGGGGTAACTTAGTTCCCTGGAAACAAATCCGTGCGGGCTAGGCCCAAAGCGGAAAATATCTACACAATTTTGGGCCGGGTCGTTACAGTAATATCAGAGCACCAGGTTCCCGTTGGTCTCACGAGTCATGAGCAAGTCTAGTAGAGTCTCGCGGATCGGTACGGAGACGTCTCTACTTATCCTAGAGAGGCTACATGCATGTTAGGAGTACTTCCCTTCTTGATTTCCTTATCATGTGGTTCAATTCCTTTGAGGCTTATGCCTTTGATTTCTTCCTACTCAATCTTACGCGAGCGCTTGTTATAAATCGAAAGTTGAAGAATTGAAATGGCACCACATATGTGGTGCAGGATGATTCTCCCAGTATAGTTGATGTGACTATTATGGTCTCCTTGTGGAAGGATATTATATTGTTTCAGCTCAGTAACAGAACTTCTTAGAGCCTTGAGGCTAGGCACAAGTTGCCATAATGCTTATGAGCGATTATTTCGCAGTGTTGTTGTAATAGTAGGGTGTTTCCCACATGTCGGGGCAGTGAATAAATTGAAGGGAGGTTTACTCAGTGTATAATCAAGGGATTCAGTATTTCATTCCCGGCAGGGGAAAGTCAAACGAACTAAGGATGGTCAGAAGTGGACTGGTGGAAGTAATGAAACGTGGTAATTGCAAGCGCGGTGGAGTTCTCCTCTACATTGGGGTGTCGTTGCCCTAATTGGACATACTAAGTTTGTCGATGTTATAATCTGCTACAATTTGCCTTTATGGCAGGAAATTGTAAAATAGTATTGGAGATACGAATGTCAGATATAGCATGGTGCGGTGGTTTAAGATTGAATTAGTATTTCAAATGTTGACGGTTTGAGAAAGATGACCTTAGGAAAAGTTTCAAGTCAGTAACAAATATTGGATTCAAGTTCCAGGAAGATATATTTTATTAAGGCAACAACTGAGCAGCAAAGAGATGAGACAACATGTGGGAAGTGTCAGGCGGAGTTTTAAACTTCTAAAAGGCCAGGTTTAGGGAGCGCAGGCCGAGCAGTTGATTAAAGGAGTGATTTTTCCCAAAGTGGGAGAGTGGCGAAGCTGTATAGGACCTAGTAGTAGGATGACTACGTGCCTAAGGAGAGATTGGAATGATCTGGGATTTTAGCGACGGGTAATTGAAGTCTGCGGGTTTAATTCGAAGCATGGGTTGTTATGCGGTAGGAGATTTGGTATGATGGAAAGGAGCTGCTTGAAATGAAGAAGGATGCAGCATAACTTGGAATTTGAAAGGTGTTGCCGCACATTTAATTGATGTCCAGAAGGGATAAGTGGACCGGTGCAGCTAAAAAGTGAGCTTGGACTCAGGATTTGGTTATTGATGTCATGGAGATTGTATCCCGTGCAGCAACATTGGAAGGTGTCGGGAGGTGATTTCCACAGGCGGGTTATTTTCCCGTGAGTAGGTTAGCGGTCGCGTGGTTGGCGAAGCTTCTACAAGGAATTATATTGGTTATCCAACAAAGAGATCGGTCGTGCGAATCTGGATGATGATTCAGAATACAAAAGATAGGGATTTAAAGAAGGATTCCGAGAATTTGCGGCGTATGATTGCGCAAGGTTATTGCAATAAGAGGTAAAGAATTTGGGTGAATTCCAGCGTTGTATGTTAATAGCTTCAGGCTAAGTGGGAGAGCCCCACCGCTTATGATTTGGGTTGCATGGTTAGCTACTTGTGAGGTTTCCAATTATTAGTACTTTGATGGGTTATCTCACCTACGGAAAAAGACCATAAGTGGTGAATGGAGTAGATGAATTGTGGAATGCACGCTGTGGTTGGCCTTGTTGGCTCATGTTCGAACTTGGGAAAAGATTCATGATTTATGCCCCATATAGATGTAGGTTTCAGAGAAAGTGATTTCGCCGGGTGCTTCGTTGAGAGGGTATTCGTGTGTTATAATATTTATGGAGTGGATTAAATTCGGGACCAAATCAGAGCGGGTGGATCTCAGTAACGGTCCTAGTGAACTCAAAAGATAAAGTGTGGTACCTAATGATTTCAAGCCTATGAGTACAACTAAGAATCAAGCTTTGTAGCATCTTATGAGAAGGTGCTCAGAATGTTCTATGATGTGTTACCTTGTGGTGTAGCAATTGATAAATGTAAAATTATTCGTGAGATTTGAGACAGCATAGTCTCGCGATTCAAGGTCCCTCGAGGTGAGTGTAAAGGCAGTATATTATGTGTTCAAGAGAGTTAGTATTATTTCCAAAGTAATCAAAGATAAATTAGAAGGAAATGGATTGATTAGCCATAGTTGAATTTGGCATGTTGGGGTCTGCGATCAGTTCATTCAGCGTGATCAAGTTGTGTGTATGATTTGTGGCGGTACGTGTGAGGATTGTCAGCCTTCCGTAATTAATGTTATTCAGAAGCATTCTTTTGTCATGGCTTGTTAAGTGGAAGCGGATTCCGGAAGGACTGTGGTGGCCTGGACCACTACTTAGAGATTTGCACATCCTACGATTATAGGAATTTACCTGTGTGTTGCTATGATTCTCCTGAAGTGAGTTAATTGAAAAGTTCTTATATCATTAAGTGTTAAAATATTAATGATTTTCGAGTTATGATGAAAATCGTGTTCTATCGTATATTAGCACGTTTGGTGCCGTGAGTAGCATAGAAATTCGAAGTGAGGAGTAAGGTCGCAGTTTGGTGCTGGTAAGGATGTCACGTGCTCGGATGAGCAAGGAAAAGGGTGAATGATAAAAGTAAATTGGTGTTGTTTTCAGCGCCACCTGAGATCGATGTTTTATGAAACAAGGCTTTGCATCCTGGTTAAGGATTCTTGATCGCTTTTCAGCGTTAGTGCGGCCGATGGTTTGGATGAGTGCACCCGTTATTTATTTCGGAAGAGTGTGGGAACGTATTCCACAGGAAGATTGCATAAGTGTGATATGTAGTCACTTGATTGACTAAAGATTTAGACCAAGTATGAGTATTGTGGTAATATCATTAATTTGAGAATTTAGGCTCGGAGGGCACTCTGTTTATTGGTTTATGAATCGAGGAGGTCGCTCCGGTTATGATGGTTGTTCTTAGATGTTATGAAGAAGGGGGGTTACTTAGACCTTTGAAAGGTTATTATCCAAGTGGGTGCAATCAGAAATCGGCTTGAGATCAATGGATTGATTTATATATGTGAAAAGGGCTTTATATCAGGCCAGTTGTGTTTGTTTCAGCGAGCGTTCCCTATGGAGGAATAGTCGAGGTGTTATTTTGTCATCAGCTATTCCAGGTAATGATATATTACGCCGTATGAGTTGTGAAATGGCTTGGTAAACTTTTATGTGTTAAGGTTCTGCGTGACGATGATGTTATGTGAGCAGGATGGCTCTTGAGATTTAGATCTTACATCGTACCTCAGTTGTGCTTGAGTTTTGTAGCCTATAGCGCTATGTGTTTTCTCAGGGATTGTATTATGCACTTAGTGTGCTTACGATCAAAATTCGATATTTTCATTGTAATGAGCAGATTTAGCTCGAAGTGTAATCTCCTTATGTGAGATCTATGTGCGGATCGGGTGTCACGCCGCCATGGATTGGGTTGCGCGCCGCAACAGTGTGATGTCGAGTCTAGTTTTCTATATGCTATTTTTGTGTGTTTCTCTTCTTATCTTCTAAGAAAAGTCCGTATTAGTGCGGGGGTTAGGTAATTCCTTCTAGAGTTCGATTTCCTATTGGTGTCGTGTTTGGATTGGTGGCCTATTGGCACATTATGCCGTCATATGAGACTTTTGATCGCATTCAGAGTGGCTTATTGCCTGAGCAGTTCGTACTGGGTGAGACGAGATCATGGGATTTAAGATTAGTGCAATCTGATTATATGAAGTATATTAAGGAGCAATGGTCATTATTAGGTTCATAATGTGGTAATGTTTCTTGTCAGAAGTATAGACTCAATGATTGGTTGACTCGCTAGTTGATTATGATTTTTGGGCACATCTCATCCATCGCGGCTGTATTGTAAGAGTTAGAGTAAGACTTGCGTGTCATGAGGTGCAATGGGAGCATCTGATTCGTTGAATTTTTGGCTAAGTTGATAAGAGAATATTATGGTGATCTTGTGGACTAAGTGTTGCAAATTAAGAATCCAACAAAGTTATGCAGTCATGTTTAAGTACATCGTGTAGTGATTTATATGGTGGTTGTATGTTGGAAACCAGGCCTGGCATAGGATTCCGAATGTTGGAACCGGGCTCTAAGGCTAGTTTGCTTGAATAAAAAGGGAATATCTTTAGAATTTATTGAGCTAATATGCTCAGCTAAGTTGTGGTAGCACGGGAAGGTGCATAAGGTGCTAAATAGTGAGTTCAGGCTACATCAACGTAATTCTCAGCACATTCGAGAACGAACGTATGTTTAAGTGGGAGAGAATGTAACGACCCGATCGGTCGTTTTGAGCCCTAGCGCGTCTTTCAGCAGTCTAAGGCCATAGGCAGCTTCATTTCAGGTATTGTGACTTGTGCGTGTAGTTGGAATTGAATTTCGGGAAATCCAGAGTTGATTTGGAAGGAGAATTTTTATTTTGGAAACTTAAAATTGAAAGAATGAACTAGGATTGGAATTTTGAGTAAACGACCTCGGATTCGGGATTTGAAGGTTCCAACAGGTTCGTATGATAATTTCGGACTTGGGCGTATGCCCGGATTGGGTTTTGGATAACCCGTGATTATTTTGGCGCCTATTGTGGAAGTTAGCATTTTGGAAGAAATTTCATAAGTTTGGTTTGAAGTGCATTTCAGTGTTATCAATGTCCGTGTAGGATTCCGTGACTGTGAATAGCTCCGTATGGTGATTCTGGAGTTGAGAGCGCGATCGGAAGTGAATTCGGAGGTCCGTAGGCCATTTTGAAGCCATTTGGCTAAAGATAGAAAACTGAAGGTTTTGAGAAGTTTGACCGGAAGTGAACTTTTTGATATCGGGGTCGGAATCCAATTCCGAAAGTTGGAGTAGGTCCGTAATGTCAAATATGACTTATGTACAATTCGAGGTCAATCGGATATGATTTGATAGGTTTAAACATCGGCATTAGAAGTTGGAAAGTTCAAAGTTCATAAAGCTTGGATTGGGGGTCGATTGATGATTTTAGCGTTGTTTGATGTGATTTGAGGCCTCATACAAGTCCGTAATGTGTTTTGGCATTGTTTGGTATGATTGGTTGGGGTCCCAGGGTCCGCGGGTGGATTCCAGGTGGCTAAAGGATCAAATTTGGAAGTTGAAGAATAGTTGAAGGGATCTGGTTGCTGGTATTTCCGCATCTACGGAAATGGGACAGCAGAAGCGGTTGAGCATGAGGGCAGCCAGGACAGCAGAAGCGGCCCTTGATCTGCTAATCCGGAACCACAGAAGCGGAGAGGGAGATGCAGAAACGGAATTCACCAAGGCGTGTGGACTGTAGATGCGGTCAAAGTTCTGCAGAAGCGGGACCGCATCGGTGGAAGGCAGATCGCAGAAGCGAAATGGGGAGGTCCAGTGGAAGCCGCAGAAGTGACTATTCATCCGCAAATGCGGGATTTTCTCCGCAGAAGCGGAAGTAGCCTGGAGGCAGAGGGTTGTTTTAAAAGTCGGATTTTGGCCATTTCTCTCACATTTTTCATGGCTTGGGCGATTCTTGGAGGATTCAAGAGAGGAGTTCATTCATCAATGATAAGTTTTGGAGCATTGTGCGTTGATTCAAGTCTTCGGAAGAATGTAGAAATGCCGGTTATGAGTCTTCGGAGCAAGGTGAGTCTCCTTTCTAACCTTATAAGAGGGAATTGTCCTCATAGGTGAAATAATTGATTATGTGCTCCTATATGTGGGGGCTACGTACGTACGAGGTGACGAGAGTCCGTGCATAGCTACTATTATGCTATTGTCCGGGTAGTTAGGACCCATAAGCATGTTATACTTGGATTATTTATGGACCCATTGATAGCTTGAATTATTTAAATCACCTTGGATTGGTAAAGGAATTTAAAAAGAGATTAAACATCATTTTTCCTGAGTTGTTAAAAAGAGAAATTGTCTTATTTGGATAAATATCCCCGATGAATTCTTAATTGGCTACTTAAGCATGTATTTTATGTGTACCTGCATCGCATGCATGATTCTCGAGCATGGTATGTGTTTATTTATGGAACGGGTCGAACGCCTCGGTAGATTAAATAGATGCATATATGGTTTGGGCCGTTCGACCCTCGGCAGTGCACATTTTACATTTTTTTTGGATCGGGCAGTCGCCTTAGTGTGATTTGCACATGTTATTTGTCGCTTGAGAATTTTAAACGTGAAATTAGCCCTTCGTGGCTTGATATAAATTGATGAGATGATAAAGAATAAACCTTGAAAGCCCTTTATTATTTGTTTTAGGTGATTACATGTTTCTGGCATCGTGAATTAAAACTACTATATAAATCCATGACTTTCCTCACATTTCTAGGATATTGATAATCGACCTCTAGTAAGTGTCGAAGTTGACCATCTCGTCTCTACTTCTTCGAGATTAGGCGGGATACTCATTGAGTACATGTTGTTTACGTACTCATACTACACTTCTGTGCATTTTTGTTGCACATGTATATGTATCTCTAGCAACCTACTGGCGTAGCAGCACGAATGATTCTGCGACTAGGCAACCCGTTATATTTCGGGCAGATGTTGTATTTTATTTTCCTTATCAGTAAATGCTCATGCACTTGTGACACCGAGTTCTGGGATGGTTTTCTAAAGATGTGTACTAATAGTTATTACTTAATTTGAATTGAAGTAAAGATTGCTTAATTACGATAAATGGAAGGAAAAATCTTAGATTTGCAAAGGTATTAAAAGAGAATTTAATTGATAATTTAGTTGGCTTGCCCGACAGAGGTGTGCGGCGCCACACGCCCTTAGTGAATTTTGGGTCGTGACAAATAATATTTTCCTTCATGGGGATTTGCATGAAGAGATGTTTATGCAAGTTCCACCAGGCCTCATGGTGAAAGATCAATCCTTAGTTTGCAAACTAAGTAAATCCTTATATGGTCTTAAACATGCTAGTAGATAGTGGTACGAGAAGTTAACTGAGGACTTGTTCTCTAAAGGTTTCAACCATTCCTTGAATGACTATTCACTGTTTTACAAGCAAGATGGAGATTTAGTGATTTATGTGGCAGTATATGTAGATGGCATCTTAGTCATAGGAACAGACCAGGAGGGAATACTTAAATTGAAATCTTTCCTTCATGAGAAGTTTAAGATAAAGGATTTGGGCAACTTGCACTACTTCTTAGGTCTGGAAGTTCTATACAAGCCTGATGGTGTATTTTATTTCTCAAAGAATTTTTTTTCTAGATTTGTTAAAAGAGTACAATTGCTTGGAGTACACTGCTTTAAATTCACCTCTTGATCCTAATGAAAAAGTAAAGGCCAAGGAGGGTAAACCAATAGATGATCCAACTTTTTGCAGAAAGCTAATAAGAAAATTAAACTTTCTTACCAACACAAGATTGGACTTAGATTTTGGAGTACAACACATAAGCCAATTCATGCAGGACCCTAGGGAACCTCATCTAAAAGCAATCTATCACTTGTTGAGGTATGTCAAGGGTGATCATACTTTAGGAGTCTTCATGTCCAAGTCTGGGGACTAGGCTGTTAGAGCCTTTTGTGACTCTGATTGTGCTTCTTGCCCAAACACAAGAAGGTTTGTCAGTGGATACATTGTTCTATTAGGAAACAATCCACTCAGCTGGAAATCTGAAAAGCAAGAAATTGTTTCTATCTTCAGCAGAGGCAAAGTACAGGTCCCTTAGAAAGGTGGTTGGTGAGCTGGTTTGGTTGAGCAGGCTTCTGTCTTAACTAAGAATTCCTTCCATTCATCCCATTTTAGTATTTTGTGATAGTTTGTCAGCCCTACACACAGCTAAAAATCCTGTTTTTCATGAGCGTACTAAATGTGAGCACGTGATTTTTGCCCTATAAGAGAAATACTCCCAAAGATTCAAAATAAAATAATTTTTCTTTGTGTGCAATTTTTAGATTTTTCGCGATATTTTTGGATAATTATTTGCATTTGTCTGTACATATTTGTTTGTTAAATTAATAAAGAAATACAAAATATGTCTCATTTGCTTCTAGGATATAATTCTACGTTCAGGAGTAATTAAGTTTGTTTTACAAAAAATATAAAATCACAAAAATATGTAATTTTGCATTTTTAACATTTAATGTCCAAATTGTGCGATTTTGTTTTAATTGATGTTTAATTTTATGTGATAATTATTATTAGGAGTTAATTAGTATTTTTAAGATAATTTTGGTTTTTATAATTTAATCTTAGCATTTTTTGTTTTATTAATTCGTAATAAAAAATAAATAAAAAATATAGAGAAGACAAATTCGGAATTGGGTCTCTTCCTAAACTTAAAATCTAGGCCCAAATCTATTCTACCCAACCCAAAACCCCATAACCCAAACCCATGACCCATGACCCATCTATTATTCTACTATACACTATTCAAGACACAACCTAAATCAAAAAATCCTAACACACACACAAGCCTCCATCCTATCATCCTACTCTCTCTTCTTCTTCTCCAAGCTCCATAGCCATGGCTGCCCTCTCTTCAACTTTTTCGAACCACCACCAACGACCCTACCCCATCACCGGACCACCTCCAACAAGCCAAATAGCTCCCCCCGTCCCCCAACTCTAACCAAATAACCACCAGCCCGCCACTGTCGTCCCTCCATTTCCGGCGACAGCCTTCACGAGCAGCCCGCCGTCCCTTCCAGCCACCCATCCAGCGACAACCAGCAACCATCGCCAGCCCCTCTCCCCAACAACTAAACAGTCCCCCCGTCGCCAGCTCCTCTTCCCAACGTCCAAACAAACCCTCCCGTCGCCAGCCCCTCTCCCCGACGTCCAGCCGTCCAACATGCAGCAGCAGCTCCGTCCAACCAACCCCCCCTCCCATTTTTTTTTTCGGCGTGTATATATGTATATATATGTGTATATATATATATATATATATATATATATATATATATATATATATATATATATATATATATATATATATATATATATATATGTATGTATATACGAGTATATTATATGTATATGTATATTCCGGACAATATTATATATATATATATATGTATATTCCGGGCAGATTATTTATATATGTATATACGGGTTATTATATATATATGTGTGTGTATGTTACGGGTATATTATGTATATTTCGGGCAGATTTGTGTGTGTGTATATATATATATATATATATATATTATCCTGATCCGGTTAGTTGGTTTAAGTTTCATTTCAGTCCATATTTTGTTTGATATTTTCGGATTTAAAATCAGTATATGTTTGATTATTTTCTTACTTGTTTGTTTATCATGTTCTTGATTATTTCTTCAATTTGATTTATTCATTTATTTTTGTTTAGTTTTAATACAGA
Organism: Nicotiana glauca; assembly: GCA_026770625.1. Lineage (NCBI taxonomy): Eukaryota > Viridiplantae > Streptophyta > Magnoliopsida > Solanales > Solanaceae > Nicotiana > Nicotiana glauca. Next base: position 16,854 of record MU670807.1, read on the forward strand.
AATATTTTTAGTTAATCACTTGAATCATTAATCCTGATTGTAATGTTTGTTAAAATTAATTTGAAGTTCAATTGATTTGAATCTGTTTTATTGTTGTGTTAAAATGTAGATCTAAGTTAAAATTTTGAAATTTTTGCTTGATTTTGTTAAGATGAATCTGAGTTTAGTGATTAGAGTCTACTTGTTTGTTATTTTCAATTTTTGTTATTATTGTTGAATCTGAAAGTATATTTGTTAAGAATATTTGTTCAAAATAATTTCATATTGATTCTTGTTGTTCTTCATGTAGTTTGAGTATGTTGTTTAAATTTGATTGAGAATTGGTTAAAGTTGCTATATTTTGGTTGATTGATTTAGGTGAATTAGTTATAACTGATAAGGTAATACAAATGAGAGAGTCTTATCGGTGAAAACTTTCACGCGCACCTTGAGGCGATTGAAAGCTGAGAGAAAAACCAAAATGAGAGAGGCTTGATAGTGAAGAAAATAAAGAAATAAGAAAATAAGAATAAAAAATAAGAAAAGAAAGAGAAAAATGAAAAACAAAAGGAGAAATAAAATTAAAAAAAAATAAAAAAGGAAGAAAAAAGTAAAAAGAAAAAAAAAAGAAAAAAATAAAAATGAATAAAAGATAAAAAAAAAGAAAGAAAAGATAAAAGAAACAGAAAAAAAAAGAAAAATAAATTAGAAAGAAAAAAAAATAAGAAAAAGAAATATATATATATTTAGGTTGTGTCTTGAATAGTGTATAGTAGAATAATAGATGGGTCATGGGTCATGGGTTTGGGTTATAGGGTTTTGGGTTGGGTAGAATAGGTTTGGGCCTAGATTTTAAGTTTAGGAAGAGACCCAATTTCGAATTTGTTTTCTCTATATATTTTTTTATTTTTTATTACGAATTAATAAAACAAAAAATGCTAAGATTAAATTATAAAAACCAAAATTATCTTTAAAATACTAATTAAATCCTAATAATATTTATCACACAAAATTAAACATCAATTAAAATAAAATCGCACAATTTGGACATTAAATGTTAAAAATACAAAAATACATATTTTTGTGATTTTATATTTTTTATAAAACAAACTTAATTACTCCTAAACGTAGAATTATATCTTAGATGCAAATGTGACATATTTTGTACTTATTAATTTAACAAACAAATATGTACAAACAAATATAAATAATTATCCAAAAATGTCGCGAAAAATCTAAAAATTGCACACAAAGAAAAATTATTTTATTTTGAATCTTTGGGAGTTTTTCTCTTATAGGGCAAAAATCACGTGAAATAATTATACTTTAGTTCCCACAACAAAATGGATCTTTTGAAATTTAAGTGGAATCTGAAAGAAAAAAATCTATGATTAGAGTCTACTTGTTTCGAAAAAACGAAATTATTCCGCTTAAAAAAAAAAGAAGAAAATCTATGTTGTTTAAATTTGATTGAGAATTGGTTAAAGTTGCTATATTTTGGTTGATTGATTTAGGTGAATTGGTTATAGCTGATAAGGGTAAAATAGTAAATTTCAGTAATTTCGAGGGTATTTTTGGAAATTAAATTTAGACAATTATTTGAATTAAGTGTTATGTCCACTATTTACTAAAGTATCAATAAAATAGTATAGTGTGGAATAAAATATTTTGTAGTGGGAACTAAAGTATAATTAAAATATAATAGTGGGATTGTGGGCTCAAGAAGGTGGAATACTTCTTTTGTTTATTTAATTGTCATATAGTGGTCTGTTTTTAAGAATAAATAGAGCAAGACTTAAATTGAAAAAAAAGGGATAGAGATAAAAAAACAGAAGGAAAATTGGGGGGAGAATTTAGAGAGAGAGATTAAGTAAGGAAATTAAGAGCTAAGTTCAAGTTAGAGATTAAACAGAAATTTTTAAGAGTTAAGAAAAAAAAATAAAAAAACAAAAACGAAAAAAAAAATTTAAAGAAGAAAGAGAGTTTAAATTTTAACTAGCAAGATATATTCTCAAGTTCATCTTTTGGTTACTGATTTTATTAAACTGGCCTCTTCCTAAACTTAAAATCTAGGCCCAAACCTATTCTACCCAACCCAAAACCCCATAACCCAAACCCATGACCCATGACCCATATATTATTCTACTATACACTATTCAAGACACAACCTAAACTAAAAAACCCTAACACACACACAAGCCTCCATCCTATAATCCTACTCTCTCTTCTTCTTCTCTAGCTCCATAGCCATGGCTTCCCTCTCTTCATCTTCTTCGAACTACCACCAACGACCAAGGGAATATCCTTCTCGACATTGGCCTCTGCGCTTGTTCCTTCCTGGCTTATACCATTTGGATATTCTACTCAGATCCCGTATTGCATAATTGGAAAGCTGATGGCAGAAGTTGAAGTCATTTCTCACTTGTTTTGACCAGACAGACTCTACTGGGGAAATTTTTGATGAATGGAGAAAGATAAAAAGGAACAGAATAAAAGATAAAGGAAAGAAATGACCCTCTAACAAGAGAAACTGTAAAATAAAAACTATCACACGCGGATACCGACTCTAATGCTCATGACATGTACATATGGCATATCCTCCGTCGTCAATCATCTTTCAAGATCTTCATTTGGTGATTACCCATCTGATTCTCACCCTTATTTGACTTGTAGTGCCCGAAGGTTTTCACTATCCAGCCTCTCTCATTTAGGTTTTTCTCTCAGCTTTCAGTTGCCTCAAGGTGCCCGTGAAGGTTTTCACTGATAAGACTCTCTCATTTGTATTACCTTTTCAGCTGGGGATTGGGGTGTTACCGATAAGACTCTCTCATATTTCTTTTTTGCTGGAGGTCAGAGTCTTTTCTGCTGGGAATCAGAGTGTTGTGTCCTAATGAAACTCTCTCATTTGCCTGACTTGGCCTCTTTTGAAGATTGGTCAAAAGGTCTTTCTTTGGACCGTAATGTGAGATTTAGATAGGGCTAGAAAGAAAGGGTATTAAAGGCTCAAAACAAATCAATTTGGGTTAAAAAATTACAACCTTCGGAATCTAGATTTTCCTTACAATAAACACAATTTTTTTTTGCCCAAGTTTCTTGCTTGGGGATTTTTGATTTTTTATTATACTATGACTGAGCTGTGAAGCGCCTACGTATCCTCTTTGAGGAATCAGGTCAAATGTAGTTCCCAATTCCTCGTTTTTCTAATTTTCCCTTTCAATTATTTTATTTTTTCCTTTTTCTTTTCCTTTTCTTTATCTCTTTTTGTTGTTTTCTTTTTCTTTTTCTTTCCTTTCATGTTTGTGTTTCTAGTCTTTGCAACTGATTCCGAAGGAGGGGTATGAAAGAAAACAAATAAGGCTCAAGGGGTTAACGAAGGATAAAATGTTTAGATAGCAGAACAAAATGTCTTCGCCATTCCAATCTTCAAAACATGCCAAGTGCAAACAACATGATTAACATTCGCCATATCTTTTAAGCACTGTTGGACAACACTCTCATTTTTATTACCACGAATGACCCCCGTGTTAACATGGCCCACTTGCCTTGTAACGGTTTTCTTTTTACTTGCCCCAGTTTCTCATGACTCGGGCTTCGAATAATCTCAAACCGTTTTTATTTACTTTAAATATCCCGATCACCTCCCAATGATTTTGTGATTAACTTTTAAGATTAGGCCAGAACTATGTGCGCATGTCATGTCACTAGAGTCGGCAGAAAAGGAACTATAGAAAAGAGAGGACTACATAACAGAAAATGTCTAGTAAATAATAGAAAACAGGTCATTGGGTTAATTGACGAAACAACAACTCGAACAACAAACAAACAATCTAAAATGGGTTACAACCCTTAGGACAAACTTAGACAACATTAAATAAGATACTATGACCAAAAGGACTGGACAAAATGCAAAGGTTTGATTTACAAGACAATATACGGGTTATACCCTGAAATAGCCCGGACGACAGAAATGACAATAAAATAAACCACCAAAACTCCTCCCAATTACCAAGCATGACATCCTAGCTACCAACTTCTGCTGATTGGTTTTTCCTTGGAATATGGTCTCATTATCATGGATCAGGCTTCTTAATTTCCCCATCCCTTGTGTACCAATTCGATCTTATGGGTCTAATGGTGAGCTGGCAACGGATTCTGATTGATGTTGGGTGCCTCTGGTGTCTGAACCTCGATCGTGTTGGTGTCACTAAGATTCTGCACTGCATGTTTCAACTTCCAACACTTCTCGGTATCATGTCCGGGAGCCCCTGAACAATACTCACAGCTTACCGAGCGGTCCACATTTTGGGGAAGGGGATTTGGCAATCTGGGCTCAACAGGACTCAACAAGCCTAACTGCCTTAATTTATGGAACAAAGCAGTATAGGTTTCTCCCAACTCAGTGAATGTTCTCTGTACCCTTTCACTTCTGAAAACCTGATTCCCGCGGAAACCGATTTCTCCCAACTCAGTGAATGTTCTCTGTACCATTTCACTTCTGAAAACCTGATTCCCGCGAAAACCTGGTCCTGGAGGGTTCCTGTAGGCCCTTGGTGGTGGATATGTGTTTCGTGGAGGTGGATATGTATTCTGTGGAGGGTGATTTGGGTGGTGGGGTCTGGATTGGTAGCGAGGGGGAGGACCTTTCGATCTGGACCAATTACTCGTCTCAACTATCGCAACATCTTCCCTTTTCTTCTTCCCGAGCGCACCTCCCGTGCCGCTCTGAATGGCCTGAGTTGTTGCTTTCAGTGCTGAATAACTCAAGATTTTTTTAGACTTCAATCACGGCTCCCATCTTTACCACTTCATTGAACGACGTGCCCACGTATTTCACTAGATGACCAAAGTATGTCGGCTCCAATGTTGGCAAAAAGTAGTCTACCATTTTATTTTCCCTCATTGGAGGATCCACTCTTGCTGTTTGTTCCCTCCAGCGGAAACCAAATTCCCTAAAGCTCTCTACGGGCTTCTTTTCCAGCTTCAACAATGACAGACGATCGGGAACTATCTCAAGGTTATATTGAAAATGGCCAATGAATGCCTGTGCCAAATCATCCCATGTAAACCATCTGCCAGGATCTTGTCTCGTGTACCATTCCAGCGCGGACCCGCTCAGGCTTTGACCGAAATAGGCAATCAACAATTCATCCTTCCCACCAGCTCCTCTCATTTTACTGCAAAAACCTCGGAGGTGGGCCACCGGGTCGCCATGTCCCTCGTACAAATCAAACTTGGGCATTTTGAACCCTGCGGGGAGCTGGACATCTGGGAAAGGGAACAAATATTTGTAGGCAACACTGACTTGGTTGCCTAAACCGTGCATGTTCCTGAAGGATTGCTCCAAGCTTTTGACTTTTCGAATCACTTCCTCCTGTTCCGTATTCTTAACCGGTTTCTCAGTTTCCTCCGGTATCCCAAAATTGGGTGTATATGTATATGGCTCAGGAGCTTTAAAAGTGGGTTCAGGAGGGTAATATTGGGTGTTATGAGCTTGGAACAGTGGTTCACTAGACGATCTTTGTAATGTGGCTGGGGGAGGTGCCACAAAGACAGGAACATTTGGTGGATGAGGCTTCTGATTAGGTGGTGGAACTTGGGGATCGTAGGCATTTCTTCCCTGATAGTAGTGATAGCTTGGGAGGCTTGTTGAAGGGCCGGGGAAAGGGTGTTCTGGCGTGTATCCTGGTGGGAAAGTAGGAGTAATGGGTGGTTCAGGCTCTTTTTGAACCCTAGCCAAGGCTAGCTGCATTTCATTCATTTCTAGTCTCATTTTTTCCATCTTTTCCATTGCCTCCTTCATCATCTGATTTGCCGTCTTTTACGACTCAACACTGTTCTCTGATCCAGTCATGCTTTCTGGTATAGGCCCTTTTGATCTTATTTGATAATGGTATGATGCCAGGACGCTCTAACAACTAACTGTCTGGTATTTGGAAAACAACAAACTTTTTAGCGTTAAAGTTTTAACATATTTGGCAATTGCACATTGGGGATGCAATGTTCCCAAATAGTTAACCATTTCTAACATGTTCTTGCTCTAACCGCATGCGTCGTCCCGGCTTGATTTATTCGTGCCTTCAAAGTGTTTTAGGGAACCTTCCTCTCTTTTATTTTATCTTTTTTTTTATTGGCAAACAAAATAAACTATATTTTTTATTTTATTTTATTGACAAACAAATAAACTATTTTTTGAAAATAAAATCCCACTTTTTATTTTTTTTTATATTGGCAAATAAAGCAAATTATTTGTGCAAAAATACATATTTTTTTAGTGGAAAGTAAAACAAACTATTTTAAAAAATAAAACTCTTTATTTTTTTTATTATTTTTTTTATTAGCAAATAAAACAAACTAATTTGAAAATAAAAACTTATTATTTTTATAGGCAAACAAAATAAACTATAAAAATATTTTTTCTTAAAAAAAACAGGTAGAGTTTCGACACTACTTGAGCATTGTTATCTACACAGTTATTATTTTTATTTTTTTCATTTTCCCCAATATTTAAAAATCGTCAACATGCAAGTCTGAAGCAAAATAAATGCACAGGTAGCAAGTAAGATGCATCACGATGGTCTTTTCATTTCAGGTACACCTGTCCTAGACGGACCCAACCCCTGTGTTGAGTCCCCTAAGTTAAATGCACATGATGCAAACAAACATTCCTACTAGGGATCCGGCATGAGATTGAGTTATTCTAGGTTCAGAACCTGGGTGTTTGTTTAGACCTGGCTTACCCGAGCGGACAGCTCGGGCCGGGGGAGGCAGCGTACCGGGGATACAGAAGCTCAACCCGACTTTGCAACTTATCCGAACCTCGTTCTAAATTGGAGTAGACTCTATACAGAAAAGAAGTCACACGAAGTGCACCCTTCTTCATGATTTAGAAGACTCAGAGAGGAGATGGGTTTCGGCACAGTTTATATATAATTCACAAAATATCAAAGCGGTAATAGCAACACTTAGTAAATTAGGCCCAAACATGTAACAATATCAGATAATATACAAGCCAAATACAACAAATATACCAAGCTCGAATTTCTAACCCTGAACCAGAGATTCTGGGTTAATATTCCCCAGCAGAGTCGCCAGAGCTGTCACACCTCCTTTTTCCGCTACCCGCGAGGGTGCAAGGGAGTTTTTCCAATTAAAGGACAATCGAAACGGGATTTATTTATTTAATTCAGAGTCGCCACTTGGGAGATTTATGGTGTCCCAAGTCACCGGTTGAATCCCGATTCGAGGAAAAGAATGACTGGATATGATGGGTCCATCCGCCCTCGAATAGGGTATAATGGGTCTATCAGCCCTCGAATAGGATATGATGGGTCTATCCGCCCTCGAATAGGATATTATGGGACTATCCGCCCTCGAATAGGATAT
>MU670807.1:29739-58182 GCA_026770625.1 Nicotiana glauca
GGGGGGGGGGGGGGTTAACGTGGTACTCGCAGCTGCCATCCAGAACGATATCAACATTCGAAGAAATGGTGAATAAGTTTGCCACCGCCCATGCAGGAGCAAAGAAAGCAGAGGCTAGGGTAAACGATATCTTCGCCGTCCGACAAACCGCAGGTGAGGTACTCAGGGACTTCCTGGTCAGATTCAACAGAGTAAGGATGAGCCTACCAAACGTATCGGAAGGCATGGCGGTCACAGTTTTCCAAAACGGGCTGAGCATAGATGGTTCAAGAGCAACCAAAAAGCTACTGAGTCGACTCATGAAGTATCCCCCCACCACATGGGATGAAATTCACAACGCCTACTGTGTCGAGGTATGAGAAGATGAGGATGACCTCAACGGACCAACCTAGTGGCTCACGACGATACGGTCAGAAGCAAGGAAAGATCGACGCATCGAGGGTCGGCAGGAACAATCCTCGCGTTTCAACAAAGAAAGGCACCAGCCTTACACCAGATCCTCGCATCCACCACCGCCAAGACACACAGAAGCACTTCAGCGACATGTCACCCTACTCCGTAACGAAAGAGGCATGCCCATTTTATTATTTGCCCGTAACTTTTGCGTGTCACCCTCAGAAATAGTGTACGCACTGGAGAAGCTGGGCACCAAAGTACAATGGTCGCAGAAAATGAAATCAGTCCCCGCCTCAAGGAAGTCAAACACCCTGTGCGAGTTCCACTAGGAACGAGGGCACAGAATCGAAGATTGCATAGGGCTACGGTAGGAGGTAGTCAGAATGCTGAACCAGGGATACTTGAGGGAGATACTTAGCGATAAAGGAAAGATCAATTTCGCACGAGGGCGGGAACAACCTCAGGGACCGCCAAAGACACCTTCACCAGCATGCATCGTCAACATGATCATCGGAGGAGGCGATGATTCAGCAATCAACCATGTAAAATTCACCACCTCACACAAACTGAAACGAACAATCGCCCACGAACGGTATGACGAATTCTAAGAAAGTATCACCTTCGATAAGTCTGATGCCGATGGTTTGTCTTTTCCTCATTACAATGATTTAGTCATAACTTTAAGTATTGATGACACTGATGTAAAGAGGATCATGGTTGATGACGGAAGCGGCGCTTGTATTATCTATCCAAGAGTCCTCGCGCAAATGAGGCTCGAAGATAGGATAATACCACGATGCATAACACTAACCGGTTTTAACAATGCAGTGGAACGAACCTCTAGGGAGGTATCATTGCCGATTTTAGCAGGTAGAGTTACACTGGAAACCATTTTCCACGTCATGAACCAAGAAACAGCCTACAATGCCATCATAGGACGCCCATGGATACACACCATGCGGGTAATCCCCTCAAGATTCTACAAAGTAATCAAGTTCCCCACCCCTTGGGGAATATTTAGCATTCGGGGCGAGCCGCGCACATCGCAAGAATGCTATCGAATCGCTCAAGACTGCTCACGCACCAAACAGTTGAAAGGAGAAAGTGTGGAGGCATAGCAATCAGCCGTGTCAGGGACTACAGTCGACCTGACGACGGAAGCCATCAAAGATCCGGATATCGTAGAAGCTTGCAAAGCAACGATCGAGGATCTCGAGCCAGTAAAACTAGACAACACCGACCACACGAAGAAATCCTATATCGGACACAGCCTCTGCGACCCAAGTAATTACCATGAATTCCTAACTAACCACGCAGGTCTTTTTGCTTTTTCTCATTCAGATATGTCGGGGATACCAAGAGACATCGCCACCTACAAGCTGAACATCGACCCACTATATCCGCATGTGCGGCAAGTTAGAATGAAGTTCAACGCCGCAATCAACGAGGCCATCAGCGAAGAGGTAGATAAGCTACTGGCCAACTGGTCCATAAGGGAATCAAAATATCCTCAATGGTTCACCAATGTTGTGATGGTCAAAATGAAAAATGGGAAATGGAGGATGTGCGTTGATTTCACCGACCTTAACAAAGAATGCCCGAAGGAATCGTTCCTGTTACCCCACATCGACCAATTGATCGATGCCACAGCAGGACATGAGATGCTAAGATTCTTGGATGCCTACTCCGGCTACAACCAAATCATGATGACCGAGGAGGACCAAGAGAAAACAACGTTCATCACCCACCAGGGGACATATTGCTACAAGGTGATGCCCTTCGGACTCAAAAACACAGGGGCGACATATCAGAGATTGGTTACCAGAATGTTCAAACAACAGCTTGGCAAGACCATGGAGGTCTATATCGATGATATGCTGGTAAAATCGACAAACAAAGAAGACCACCTCGACCATCTGAAGGAAGCCCTTGAGATACTGCGGTAGTATGGAATGAAATTGAACCTAGAAAAGTGCACCATCGGCGTAGCATCAGGAAAGTTCTTGGGGTTCCTCGTATCACAACGAGGTATCGAAGTCAACCCGGACCAGATCAAGGCAATAGACGCAATACCTGAGACCTTGAACAGCAAAAAACAGGTACAAAAGCTGACAGGGCGAATAGCCGCCCTATCTAGGTTCATCTCGCGATCCTCCGACAGGTGCCATAAATTTTTTAACGTATTGAGAAAAGATCACGGACTACAATGGAACAAAGAATGCACCGAGGCTTTAAAAAAGTTAAAAGAATACCTGTCTTCGCCACCATTGCTAGTTAAGGCGAACCCTGGCGAACCTTTGCTAGTATACCTGCGGTGTCCGAAGTCGCTGTCAGTGCAGTCCTGGTCCGTGAAAACGAAGGTACGCAATATCCTATTTATTATATCAGCAAAACCTTAGTGGATGCTAAAACACGGTATCCATATCTCAAGAAGCTCGCCCTGGCACTGGTCGTAGCTTCACGAAAGCTTAGACCTTACTTTCAGTGCCACCCCATAAAAGTTATAACGACTTTCCCCCTGAGAAGCATCCTACAAAAGCTCGAGTTGTCGGGCAGGCTTGCCAGATGGGCAATAGAGCTCAGTGAGTACGACATATCCTACCACCCAAGAAATTCCATCAAGTCGCAGGTACTTGCAAATTGTGTCGCCGGTTTTAGTACAGAGATTTTGCCGGAAGCGGAACTAGAGGCCATTCGCACCACTCCTAGTGCCGACCTCTGGACCCTCTATACTGATGGTGCTTCCAACGCCTTGGGATCAGGACTGGAAATTATACTCGAGGTCCCCACATGCAAAATAATTCGCCAGTCCATACGATGCCCCGAGATGACCAATAACGAGGCCGAGTACGAGGTTGTGATTGCAGGTATGAGTTTAGCCATCAAGTACGGAGCTCGACGACTCATCCTCCATTACGATTCTCAACTCGTGGTAGCTCAGGTCACCGGGACTTACCAGATCAAGGAATAGAGGTTGCAGAAATATCAGTTAGAAATTCACAAGTTGATGCCCGAATTCGACGAGTACCGCCTGGAACAAATCCCGAGGGCGCAGAACATCGAAGCAGACGGCCTACGCAAGTTGGCTGCAGCAAACAAAAACATCAGCAAGGGAAATATAGTCACCCTACTCCATTCAGCCATAGATCACACTGAGGTACTCTCTTTAAATCTAACTTGGGACTGGCGCAACCAGTTTATCTCCTATCTGCAGGACGGGACACTCCCACTTGACAAAAAGGCAGCCAAAAAGCTCCGCGTACAGGCCGCCCGATACTGCCTAATAAATCACGATCTGTACAAAAGAACGTTTGGCAGACCCCTCGCTAAGTGCTTAGGGCCGCACCAAACAAGGCAAATACTTGAAGAGGTACACGAGGGTCACTGTTGCGCACATACAGGTAATCGCGCTCTTGTCCGTTGCATCATCCGTGCCGGGTACTACTGGCCCACAATGAAAAAGAAAGCAGCATAGTACGTTCGCAGGTACGAACAATGCCAAAAGTATGCCCGCATGATACATCAACCGCGAGAGCCCCTACAGTCAGTAACACCACCTTGGCCCTTCATCAAATGGGGAATGGACATAATCAGCCCCCTACCAGCAGGGAGAGGAAAGGTACGATTTCTGTTAGTTTTGACTGACTACTTCTCCAAGTGGGTAGAAGCAGGTGCGTACGCCCAAATACGCGAACAGGAAGTCATCGCCTTCATATGGAAAAACATCACATGCCGCTTTGACATACCCAAAGAAATCAGCTGCGACAACGGCCCACAATTTATCGGCAAAAAGATAATGGAGTTCTGTGACAAATGGCATATCAAATGGATACTCTCCACGCCATATCATCCCGCCACCAACGGTCAAGTAGAAGCATCCAACAAAACAATATTGAACATTCTGAAGAAGAAACTCAAAGAAGCCAAAGGGTTCTGGCCTGAATTACTACCAGAGGTACTCTGGTCATACCGGACAATGCCCAAGTCCAGCACAGGAGAAACATCGTACTCGCTGGTCTATGGAACCGATGCAGTTATACCAGTCAAAATTAGGGAACATAGCCTGAGATATTCACACACCAGCGGACCAGACAACAACATGGGTAGGCTTCAAGACCTCGACGAAGCCGAAGAACGAAGAGATATGGCCCACATAAGAATCACAGCTCAGAAGCAACAGGTCGAAAGGTATTACAACAAAAAAGCCAAAATACGACCCCTCAAAGTAGGAGACTATGTCCTCAAAGCCTAAACCTTGGAATCAAAAGACCCGAGTGAAGGGAAACTGGGCACCAATTGGAGTGGGCCATATAAATTCATAGCAGATGCATGCAAAAGAGCATTCCAGTTAGAAACAATGGAAGGAAAAGCACTCCAAAACAACTGGAACGTCGCCCACCTCAAATACTTCCACTTTTGAAGGGTGTCTCCCGAGTCGTACTCTTTTTCCCTTACCCGAGTTTTGTCAATTGGGTTTTCTCGGGGAGATTTTTAACGAGGCGGCGAAAGGGACACCCAGGGGCATATGGAGACAGGTTTATCATACCGGCCAATCGGCGCGTTTCTCCAACCCGATATAATAAAGGGACTAGCCTAGTTGAGTCTCCATTATGTAAGCGGCTAAGGCCACCTTCTCCATTATGTAAATGGCTAAGGCCACCTTCTCCATTATGTAAGCTGCTAAGGCCACCACTAATGATCGTCGACCACGCTCGACGATGACGGATAACACTCCAACGATGGATTCTCAATTATGTAAATGGCTAAGGCCACCTTCTCCATTATGTAAACGGCTAAGGCTACCTTCTCCATTATGTAAGCGGCTACGGCCACCTTCTCCATTATGTAAGCAGCTAAGGCCATCTTCTCCATTATGAAAGCGGCTAAGGCCACCTTCACCATTATGTAAGCGGCTAAGGCCACCGCCAAAGATCGTCGACCACGCTCGACGATGACGGATAACACTCCAATGTTAGTTGAAGTCACATCCTATGGGCTAAAGGCCATCGCCAATGATCGTCGACCCCGCTCGACGACGAAGGATAACACTTCAATGACAGTTGAAGTAACATCCTATGCACCAAAGGGCACCGCCAAAAATCGTCGACCACGCTCGACGACGACGGATAACACTCCAACGACAGTTGAAGTCACATCCTATGGGCCAAAGTCCATCGCCAATGATCGTCGACCCCGCTCGATGACGATGGATAACACTTCAACGATAGTTGAAGTTACATCTTATGCGCCAAAGGTCCTCGCCAATGATCGTTGACCCCGCTCGACGACGACGGATAACACTTCAACGACAATTGAAGTTACATCCTACAGGACAAAGGCCATCACCAATAATCGTCGACCCCGCTCGACGACGACAGATAAAACTTCAACAACAATTGAAGTTACATCCTATGCGCCAAAGGCCACCGCCAAAAATTGTCGACCACGCTCGACGACGACGGATAGCACTCCAATGATAGTTGAAGTCATATCCTATGGGCCAAAGGCCATCGCCAATGATCGTCGATCCCGCTCGACGATGACAGATAACACTTCAACGACAGTTGAAGTTACATCCTATGCGCCAAAGGCCATCATCGCCAATGATCGTCGACCTCGTTCGACGACGACGAATAACACTTCAACGACAGTTAAAGTTACATCCTACGGGACAAAGGCCATCACCAATGATCGTCGACCCCGCTCGACGACGACGGATAACACTTCAACGACAGTTGAAGTTACATCCTACGGGCTAAAGGCCATCGCCAATAATCGTCGACCCCGCTCGACGACGACGGATAACACTTCAACGACAGTTGAAGTTACATCCTATGCGCCAATGATCATCGACCTCGCTCGGCGACGATGGATAACACTTCAACGACAGTTGAAGTTACATCCTACGGGCCAAAGGTCATCGCCAATGATCATCGACCCTGCTCGACGACGACGGATAACAATTTAACGACAGTTGAAGTTACATCCTACGGGCCAAAGGCCATCTCCAATGATCATCGACCCCGCTCAACGACGACGGATAACACTTCAACGACAGTTGAAGTTACATCCTACGGGCCAAAGGCCATCGCCAATGATCATCGACCCCGCTCGACGACTACGTATAACACTTCAATAACAGTTGAAGTTATATCCTACGTGCCAAAAGCTGTTACAAACGATGCGCCAGCCAAGCTCGATGATGACGGACAATGTATAAAACAAAGAGCAACACAAGTATAACTCTTTCACCATAACAAAAATTATGTACACTTAGTCCCATGGAGGACTCCTGTTACATTCCAAAAAGAAAAAATGCAAATGATCTAAAGCTAGGTTAAATTGAACACTTTCTCTATTTATAGGGATGGGTAGCGTTGAAATCGAAGAGGCAAAACCCAAACAGGCGCGGGGAACCGAGCATCGGAATACCTTTTGTACTTCCTTGGGAACACGTGTAATGATGACGCTTGCATACGACGACGTCATTTCAGAGAAGGGTTTGCGCGCTAATATATCAACAGATTCAAATGGTCGCCCCTTCATGTCGTCATCTCCAAACATGATCAAAATTTTCCTAGTACACGGTTCATGGTTCCATCCATCGGCGACACACTTCGTTACGTCACCAACGAACGGAGGGACTAACTGTATAGGGTCAAATTTTGCCCATTGCAACAGCAGCGACCCATGACTAAACAATAGTCGTAGTGAGGTTACGACCTCAGAAGGTCGGAGCGAAAACGGGCTCCTAAGTCTCGTCGTCCTCTCGAGGACACATGACCTATCTTTGTATTATTTTATTTTTTCGAGGGGATTCTCCTGTTATATAAAGGAAGATCCCAATATTGCAAAGGGACAGATCTTTTCTAATACAAACACTCTCTCTCTTTCTCTTTCTCTTTCTCTCTCTCTCTCTATCTTTTACTCTCTAGAACACTCAATCTATCAAAAGCAATAAGAGATATTATTCACATTTGTAGGTCTTATTATTTTCGATTACGATTTACCTTTGATCTATTTTTTGATTGTATTTGTTTGCAAAGTATTTATTAACTTTCGAGTTAAACAAGCTCTAGAACTGAAGTTTTTGTTTTGTAACTGGCAAATTTCAGCTCAAGTTTTTGTTTGTACACGTCCACTGATTTTAACCAAAGAAAGAGCCGTCAACAGCCATCGTCCAGTCCAAAGTTTCTCCACTGAAATTCAAGTATTTATGGTACGAACAACGAATTCTATGGTCCAACTTTATCAACTGTTCCACAAGTTGCTGGAATTTGAGACCTTGGAGATGCTTCTGCGTTCTCCTGGCAGCTCCAAGTTTTTACCTGTTGAAACATAAAATAGTTAAATAATTAAAAATGTCTTCTTCTCTCTGCGTAGTGTGTTCATTTGTGTGTGTGTATGTAAAGTGAAAAAGAAGTTTCAAATGGACCTAATTCAAGGTTCTTTTACTAAGGGATTTTTTCTTAACTATACCATATATGAAATTTTATTATCCTAAATGTGCATAGTTTGTTAATTACCCGTTCAGTCCACACTTTAACTACAATTTATATATCATTCGATTATTAGGCATTAAAATGGCAGAATATTCCCTAAAAAATGCGCTAAAATTAAGGAGAGAATCTTTGTGTTAATTGATTCTACATTAAATTCAATTTTTAAAAAGGGAAAGGAGATTTCTCATCTGCGTATTTTTCTCCAGAACTACAATTTAAATTCTCGAAAAAAAAAAAGAACGAACAATTCAAATTTTCGAGTTTCAACAACTCAAAGTTGAAAAAATCTGTTCTTCCATATATTTTCCACCATTGATAGCTATTAAAAAGTTGAAAGCTTTGAATTCAAATTTGGGTTTTCAAAAATCATTATTTGTTTGGATTGAGTGTTGTTGTAAATAATCGGAAATATGGTTTGGAGTTTATATCTCAATTTTGAGGGGTTTTGGTGAATATTAGACTTGGTTTTGACTGAATTTCAGATTGAAACTCGAAGAAGAAGAAGAAGAAGAAGAAGAAGAAGAAGAAGAAGAAGAAGAAGAAGAAGAAGACATATTTCCAGAAATTGTAGATAAATTGTATATTGGGAAGACTAAAACTTCTACAAATCTTCATAAAAAATGCAATTATGTTGAAAATGTCAATTATGCTACAATTGAAATGTGAATTGGAATATTAAAATTCAATGAATCCAGTTTGTAGATATCTTGTAGATAAATTGTGGATTAATTTTTCTACAATTTATCTATAATTTCTAGAATTTATTTGTCCAATGACTTCAGCATAGTTGAATGTATCTTCTTTGAAATGTCAAAACTACAAGTCACTATTCTGCATAGAACTATTTCATCACATCTGTCTCTTCGGTTCTCTCTTCTTCATCTTCCAAAAAAAATAAGAAAGAAAAAACCGCATCATCACCATGACCAGTCACACACTGTTCGATCTCCTGCTGCCGCTTGTCGCCGTACTGACAATTGTCTCTGTCGTCAGCGCCGCCGGGGTAGTAAGCACTTCTGATTTCCGAAAAATTACGAGAGAAGAAAGAAATTACGTGGTAAAGGTAAAACGTGTGGAGGGGGAAGTGGAAAGATACGGTCCTATAATTATACCTAATATAAATGCACCCTTAATTATATCCCTTATTTGAACTATGATATATAAATGGTAATTTGGTATACTGAAATGTAATTAACTCAAATCTTAAACATTGAGGGTAATAAGGTTTCATATGTGGTATAGGAAGGTAAAAATCTCTTTTACTAATGCTGCTATATAAACCCAAATTGTACTGTACGTCCATTTATTATATGAGAACTACCCATAGGTCATTAAGCAGTTGTTGCAGTAGCAGCAGTTCAGAAAGATGTTGAGGGTGGATATAACTTTGAGGAGGAGAAGGAGAAGGAGAAAGGGGGCTGAAGTTGTTTAAAAAATGGGTACAAGTTAAAAGTTTAAAAAAAAAAATAGGTATATGTTAAATGGGGGCGACCAACTAAGACGTCCCATACAATTTTTACAATTTTGTAAGGTTCATTTGTATTGGATTTTACATTCACTATTTTTAGAAACTTGTTTCAACTTTTGGTCTTTATTTTTATTAATATGGCAAAAGCAATTGTTTTTGCTTTTTACTTTAGAAAGAGAAAGAAAAATTGATACTCTAGGAAGAATTTGGATAACTATAACAATTGCAACTTCAGATTCTAGCATACTCAAAAAGGGTAGATAATTTCTTTTTATGTATTTAAATTTGGTGACTGAAATTATTCGAACTAACAGTAACAAGTATCAACAAAGTAATTTAGATACGTACGTATTAATTTGGGCATTGTGGTTATTAAAACCAGTTATATAAAATAAGGCGAGATAGAGCCAAAATTTAAAGTCTATGAATTTAAAATTCTACCACTTTTACGTTATTAAATTTTAAAGTAATAATTTATAACATATTAAATTAATTTCTTAAGATAATTACAGGGTTAAGACTAAAGTGAATGGATTATGTCAAACTCATATCGTCAATGCTAGGAAGCACTTCACCTTTTATTAGGCCTTATATCGTGCAAATCTAAATTAATCGAAGCTCCAACGTAAGTATCAGTACCACCAAACGTGAAACAAGAAAATAAAGGGATATAGGACCGTATCACTTTGTTACTTTGCTAAAGTTTAGTGCAGTTTAGTATAATTATTTTTTCTTTACAAACCCTAAAGCACTTTTTGTTTACCGTGGACTTACAAGTCTTCTTATGAAAGAAAATATGAAACTGCCTTGACTTGTAAATCTTTTTTATTTTTATTTTTATTTTTATTTTTATTTTTTATTGTTAAAGATCACGGTGCCATGGATAAAATCTCTTTATCTTTAATATTTGAACTCGGGATATTAAAAAAAAAAATCTGCTAAATAGCATTTTTGCTTTAATAGATCTTATACTGCGTGGATCCTAATTAATTGGGGTCCCAAAGCGATTTTCGCACACCTATTGTAAACCAAAAATAGAGCTCATTTACATTAGCTGATTACAAAAGCTGATACGCTTTAAATGTTGAAAAATATTTTTAAATGTTGTAATTGATTTTTTAAATAAGCATTTACGTGTGCTATATGGCGTTGGAAACTGGGGTTCTCATATTCAGTCTATGTTGTGGTTGTGAGTCGTGCGTATCGGCATTGCTTAGTGACTATCGGGGTTTGGAGACCCGAGTGGATCTTTTGCTACTTGGTATGTTAGATTTTGGATGTGACATAGGGTATAGACTGGTTGTCTCAGTGTTGTGTCATTCTGAGTTATTGCGCTAAGGCGGCGATGTTGGCTATGCCAGAAATGCCACGGATTGAGTGGCGAGGTCCGACGGATTATTTTCTTAGTAGGGTGATTTATATTTCGAAGACCCAACGGATGGCTGGGAAGGATTGTCTTTCTTATTTGGGCTTGGTGATGGATGTTAGTGTAGAGACTCCTACCATTGATTCAGTTCCTGTGGTGAGGAGCTTTTTGGATGTGTTCTTGTGGCTGGGCATGTCATCGGGCACGGTTTTTGATTTTGGTATTGATTTGGTGTCGGGCACCGTATCGTATGGCACCGACAGAGTTAAAGGAGTTGAGGGAGTAGCTTCAGGGTTTCCTTGATAAGGGGTCCGTTGGCAGGCCAATGTGGATGTGTGTTCTAACTTGAGTCGACTTGGTTGGCTCCGGGTTGTATTGCTGAGGGATCAGTGATTCGATTGTTATTATAATCTGGGGAGATCTACGAGTTACCTTTCTCTGTTGCGAGGCGTTATGATTTGTTGGTTATAGGCACATATGGTGAGGTTCTATTAGGATTTCATAGTGGAAGTCGAGCGGGAAGAGTAATTGGGTATTGCTCGGTGAAGGGCGTATCGATTATGTCTTTTCGGATTTGTGTGGGTTATGTTATTTGCTTCACCGTGGGTATAATTATTTGCTTTGGTTCCAGACGTCAAATTGCGTGTGGTTGTCGATTTCGAGCATAGTAAATTGAGGTGTTTCATGTAGACCAGTGTTTGGATAGGGTCGCACATTGCAGAGAAGTTATGTGGAGGTATGACCTTGCGGGTTATATTTGTGTGTTCGGTTTCTATGATGTGGGACGGGTTCTCAGCCTTGTGTTGTGGTGGTACTGGTGAGCTTGTGGTACAACTCTTTCGTTTGAGTCATTTTCATAATTTGAGTATGCTCGGATTGTTTCTTATGGACGCGGATTGCGCAAGTTTCAGCTTTAGTCTGTATTGAGGTGTTATGTCACCAGTGTGGTTGTGTTAGATTAGATGAGATCGTTGGGATCTTTAATGAATACAAATGGATTCGATTTCAGCATGTTGGAAGGATAAATATCGAGGTTCGGCTCAGAAATTTGCTATTGTCCATGCCAAAGGTGAAGTGGCTTAATGAATAGTTGATTTGAGAAATGGTTATGGTTTATTGCCTGTTTCATTTATCATTGGCAGTATATGAAAGTGTCGGGATGAGATTTTAGTTGATAAGAGGTTTTCTATCGATATTCGGTTGTTGTGAGCAGCTGTTATAATTAGAAGTTATCGCTACCAGTGTTTGAGTTATGCGGTGCATCATGTGATTGCACCTAAGGTTAGATATGGTTTGTTACAGCTTATTCGGACTTATTCACAGTATAAATGTGAGATTCTGATTGTATTGAAGATTTCAGAAGTGGAAATGTGTAACTAAGGTTTAAGGGCTAGGTTGGATTGTGAAATTTCAGTTATATCGTATTATTGGACCTATGTGATATAGGGTGACGTGGGATCACCTCCGGGTATGTGCATGGTAAGGTTATTCAGCGATTGGTTGGCTTGTGGAACAACTTTGGGCACGTTCGATGATGAACGTTTGTTTAAGTTGGGGAGGATGTGACGACCCATTCAGTCGTCTCATGAGTTACCGCTCGGTTTTTTCACATTTCTACTTTTTTATGCTTTGTTTATCCATGCTATGTGGTATCGGGTTGGTCGGATCGAATCCGCAATGGTGTTGGTAAGGTTTGAGACACTTAGTCTCTAAAAGTAGCTCTAGAGTTAGAGAAAGACAACAGAGAGTTGACTTTTGGTAAACAACCTCGGAATGCGGATAGCTTCGTTAGGTGATTTGGGACTTAGGAGTGTGTCCGGAATATTTTTGTGATGTTCGGTGTAGAATTAAGCTTGAATTGGCGAAAGTTAATTTTTTGGCGATTTCTGGTCGGCAATGGAAAATAGGCTATCGGGTCGGAATGGAATTCTGATAGTTGGAACAGGTTGGTAATTTCATTTTGGATACGTCTGCAAAATTTTAGGTCATTCAGAGTTGTTTTGGATAGTTTCGGTGTCGTTGGTGGAATTTAGGAATTTCAAAGTTCTTAGGCTTGAATATGATGTGATTTTGGTGTTTTGATGTTGTTTTTGGTGTTTCGAAGGCTCGACTAAGTTTGAATGATGTTGGTGAATAGTAACTCGGGTGAACAGTAACTCTGGTGAATAATATTTGGGTGAACAGTAACTCGGGTGAACAATAAAACGCGTGAACAATATTTAAATAAACCTTCGACGACCATTAAACCCTTTACACCATTTTTGAATAGGAAATGAGCTTTGAAGCGATTTTGAAGAGAGGAAATCATTGTTCTTCATTGAGGTAAGAATTTTGAATCCTAAAACTCAATTATTTGTGATTAAGGAACAAAATATCAATGTTTAATTCATGAAAATCAGTAGAAAAAGGTGGAGTTAGGGCTTGAGATTATGAGACCTTCTAGGGATGATCTGAGGGGTCAAACGAACTCCGATATTTGAGTTCTTTATATGTACGGACTCGTGAGATGATGAATAAAATTTTGGTATAAAGTTTGTCTAGTTCTAAGATGCGGTCCCGGGGGTTGGGTTTTTACTGAATTCGAACTTTGTTCTTAAAATCGATATTTTCAATTGGAATTCATTCGTTTAGCATAATTTGATGATAAAAATCTGAACTTGGTAGATTTGGAACACTCGAAAGTTGGTTCAAGAGACAAGCATGTTGCAGAGTAGCTTTTCGGGCTAGTACGAGGTGAGTAATGATTTTAAATATTGTTCTGAGGATATGAAACCCCGGATTACACAAGGTTCGGCTGTGTTGAGGTGACACATACGCTAGATGACGAGCGTGGGATCGAGCACCGTTGGGGATTGTGACTTAGTCCATTCCTAATGACTATTTTTCTATATATTTGGTAGCTAATTGTTAGATATTATTATACTTTGGGCTAAATGGCATATTTGGGCTTCGTGCTGTTTGAACCCTTAGGGGATCTTTAATGATATTTTTCTCACTGTTCATTTCATACTTGTGCTCAGTCATACTAGATCTTTCAATGTTTTCAAAACTCAGCTATGTTAATCTGTTTTAGAAACCTTAAATGATATTTTAAAGATATTTTGAGCTGAGCTGCATATTTTTGCTATTGCCCTAAGGGCTTATGAGATTCTAACTGAATAAGGACGAGGGCCTGTATTGTAAGGATATTTTTGGGTCGGGTTGCACGCCGCAGCAGTGATATACCGATTATGATAATGAGGTCGAGGGCCTGAGATTTGTATGCCACGGGGTGGCTTGATATTGATATGAGGTCGAGAGCTTGTGTATAATGCCACGAGATGGCTTGATATTGCGCTTGGGCCGTAAAGGGCCCCTCCAGGAGTCTGCACACCCCCAATGAGCGCGTGTACCCATTGTGAGAAGAGATATAGCCCGAGGAACTGGTATTGTTCTGTGATATAACCTGAGGGGCTTATTCATATTTTATTGTGCCCGAGGGGCAGTTCTTATATATTTACCTTTCTAGTTGTTTTTCCTATATACTATTGACTGCTTAAAAGGTGTTTATGAGATTTCTTTGCTTAATTATATTTACTGACTGTTGTTATGCCTCTTATAGTTTAATATTATGTTTAACGTGATTTTATATCGCACAACCTTCACTTATTTTTATTACTCACTGAGTTGGAAGTACTCACTTTACTCCCTGCACCTTGTGTGCAGATTCATGTATTTCTGAACCCGATAGCGGGTATTGATTGCTCAGAGGCAGAGTCATCGGAGTTTAGCAACGTAGCTTCCTGACGTTCGCAGCACTGCTTTTCTCCCTCTCGATTTCATTAGACTATATTTAGAACATTTTAGACTCTTGTTGTATTCGAGCCTTAGTAGATGCTCATCACTAGTGACACCCCGATGTCGGGCAGTGTTGGCTTTTATTTCCGCAAATTATACTGTTAAATGCTTATTTTGAAATTTGATTTCTGCTTAATGACTTAGTTATTATTTTAATTGCTTAAAGTGAATTGGAAGTGAGTCGGCTAGCCTTGTCTTCACGAGAGGCGCCATCACGATCGGGTTGGGTTTAGGGTCGTATAATACCCAATTGATGATCAAGCAATGAAATAATTAAGTGCGGGATTGGATAAATAAACTAATATGATAAACTAAGAAATCAAAATCAATATCTGAATAACAATAGTCATGAAAGAACCACAATCCTAGAACGTGAAGTTTAACTCCACATAGATATGGTGGCAACACAATAAATCATACAAAAAAAACATAAAAATTACTAAGTTTGGTGGAATAAAAGATGAAACCCGGCCTCCACGGCGGCTTTGTTCGCTCTCTAGGTAAAAATCAACAAAAATAACGTTTTTACATGTATTTATAAAACACCTATTCCTGCGCGAAATAAGACGCTGGCTCTGTAAATTTTGTACAGGAGTGCCGCACGCTGCGCCACACTGTGAAGTGTGCTTGTGGGAAAGTTTAGAGAGCTAATTCTGACAGACTGCAGGAGAATTCCAAAGGCCTTTGTATGGCGCAGTATTGAGAAGTTGCGAAAATACAAAACATGAAAGTTGTAGCCCTTTCAAATACATTTCCAACAATATATTGTGGAACCCAAACGGAGTTCTGAGCGAAAAGTTATGTGTATTTTACTAGATAATGTGTTGTATGCCCGCTCGATTCTTCGTTTCGTTCTTAACTATCATCCGATCCCCGAACACAATCCTGGCTTAATTCCTTGGGATTTTACTCATATTTCAAAACTCCAAATAACTTGAATTTATTCCATAATGCCTACATAGATCGGAATCACTCGTACAATATATATGCACATATTTAGTGCAAAACACAAATAATTAAAGCTCAAACTCAATTAAAATACAATAAATTAGAGTGTAATAAATGACTAAAATAAGTAATTCTAGTCTATCATCACCGGATCGTGTCACTTTTCTTCCTAGGGAATTGTTTTGTCAAATTCTTTCCAAATATGAGATTTCCTAAAGTAAAAGTGCATTAATCGCAAGGATTGCTATATATCCACAATATATTCTATATTTATTCTATTATTATGTTGTGAACAAAATTAGTTGTTTCTTGCCCAAATATGGCAGATACGAGATAAAGACAGACACGTTATAGTTAATTGGTTGTCATTTAGTACTGGATTAAATTTGGTAATTCTACCAAATCGGAACATTAAATATTAATATAAAAGAAAGTATATAGTTCTATGCCAAATAAAATAGTTATTTTTAAGTGAATAGTCGGTCAAATTTACTATTTATTTTTTCTAACCGGTCTACATAAATTATGTATTATTTATATTCAATTATACATATATGACATACAGATTATACAAGAGACGGTAACTTTTAGTTTATACTAGGGGTGTCAATGGTTTGGTTCGGCCGGTTATTTTATAAAATTTATACCATACCAATTTTTCGGTTATTCTATTATGTATAACCAAAATTAGACTTTTCGAAACCGTCCCAATCATGTCGGTTTATCTTCGCTATCAGTACGGTTCGGTTAATCTTTAGTATTTTTTAATATCATATAAAATTCATCAGTAGAAGTAGAATGCAATAACATACGTTATTTTATATGACTTAGCTAAACTCTCTAGATATTTCACTGTTTAAAGGGTGATGAATTAAAAAAAATAAAGATGGCTAGAGTATAGATCCACCAACTATACTAGAACAATGTAAAAGAAATCAAACAAACAAAGGCAAAGAAAATATAAATCACTCGAGTTGAAAGATATAAAGTCTATAGAAGATTAAATATTCAAAAAGATAAATCTAAATTATATGAAAGGAAACATATTCAATACATTGTAGTTTACTACTCATAATCGTTGGAATACTTTGTGTCTTGCTAACAACAACAACAACAACAACCCAGTATATAATCCCACTTAGTGGGGTCTGAGAGGGTAGTGTATACGCATACTTGAAATAACTTAGTTTAAGTAGAAGTAGCATAATGAGTTTTAGGAATTAGTATTTTGAGTTTAATAATTTGTTGGCTTGTAATAGTTTTCATAAATCCAAGGCCCAAAGAAAATTTAATGCATTATTATTTTAAACTTACTAAATAAATATATTTTCCACATATTCGGTACGATTCGGTATTTTCGGTTTATTTTTATAAAATAAAAAACATACCTTAATTATCGGTGCGGTTATATATTTATGTAAAAATTTACGGTTTCTTAAAAAGAAATTTAAAAATCGGTTCGGTAAGGTATGTTTCGGTCGATTTAGTCGGTTTTCGAATATCCATTGACACCCCTAGTTTAAAGGGCTGAATGGACTATTTGGGTAATTCTTCAATTAAATAATAAATAAGTACATATTTATAATAGAGGGACTACGTACGGGGAAAAAACTATTAATAAGAGGGACAAATAAATACTTACGCGGAGAATCTTAATCAATTCCTTTTCTTTACGGGATTTGGTTTTATCAATTTCTTTCCAAATATGAGATTTTTTAATAAGAAAAATTGCCTTAATTGTTTCCAAGAACTGTTATACACTTCCTATTATTCATTTTCTTTATAGGATTTAATTTTGTCAAATTCTTTCCAAATATGAAATTTCCTAAAAGGAAAATTGCATTAATTGTTCTCCCCGTACTACTATATATCCACAAAAATCACAATCCATATACTATATATCTTCTCATCTAAAAAATTTGATACTTGGGTCTTACCGAAAATCACCCTTTTTTTCAACCTTTGATCATGAAATCACAAAAAAGAACACCAAAAAAGTCATTGTTCCCTGGGGTTAGAAGTAGAAAAAATGGGAAATTTTGTGCTGAGATCAAAAACCCATTTAACAAGAAAATAATTTGGTTGGGTACTTTTATTACTGCAGAAGAAGCTTATGAAGTTTACAAGTCTAAGAAGCTCGAGTTTGATGAAAAATTGAAGGCCAAAAATGCAAAGAAGGCTATTCTTGCAAAATCTGAAGAATTATTGATGGGGCAGTGGATACAAATTTCACATGATAAAGAAGTTTATTTTTCGTTGAAATTAGGGGTTCCAATTATTGATAATTATGGATTTTTGTTAGGTGAATTTAGCGAATTGGATGATCTTAGATTCTGTATGTGACAATTATAAAAGTTGATTTTTCAGATAACTATATTTCCACAAATAGCAATTTTGTAAGGTTCATTTATATTGGATTTTACATTTACTGGATCCTTAAATTTGGCTTTTTTTGTCACTTGGGCACCTAAACATAGAGTTGTTCCTATTAGACCCTTCAACTAAATGACATATGTGCCAATTAGACACTTTGTAGACCATCTTAGAAAAAATTTTATAAAAATTATTGGATATGTAATTAGCTGCAGTTGTATATTTGATAGCTTTTAAGGCTTTCTTCTTTGCTTATGAAACTTTACGGCACTAAAGTACGATTATAGGAGATACCATGAAAATTTTCATAAGCACTTTGTAGTGACATAATTGAGTGCTTATGAAACTTTACGGCACTTGTAAGCTACTAGAATAAAACTTTACAAACTAGAACGCACAAGTGGTTGATAGAAGTTGCATTTTGACATTAACAACTTTTAACAAAAATAGTACTTCAGCAAAAGAGCAAAGCTGTCAAATATACAAATGCAGCTATTTCATAAGCAAAGAAGAAAGCCTTAAAAGCTATCAAATATACAACTGCAGCTAATTACATATCCAATAATTTTTATAAAAGTTTTTCTCAGATGGTCTACAAAGTGTCTAATTGGCACATATGTGATTTAGTTGAAGAGTCTGATAGGAACAGCTCTATGTTTAAGTGCCCAAGTGACAAAAAAGGCCAAGTTTAAGGGCACAACTATGTATTTGGCCTATTTTTTATTTTAGTCAATTTTTTAATAAAAATTGTGATCATGAAATTTGTGCAATTATTTACTTTTCCGACTATTGTAGTCGGAAATTTCTTTTTATTTTAAGGAAAAATAAAAATTAATTTTTACACGTTACGACTACTGTAGTCGGAAGATTGGTCAAATTTTTTTATTGACTTTGTCCCGATTACAGTGGTCGGAAAAACTAATTCGCGGGATTTTGCGCCAAATTTTACGACTACTACAGTCGAAAAGGCAGTCGCCTACAAATTAAAAAAAATAAAAAATAAAAAAATTATACTTTTCCGACTACTGTAGTCGGAATCTGAAGTCGGAAAATAGTATTTTTTTTTTGTAGTGGTTGTTATTGTTGTCGTTGTTGTTGTATATATGAATTAAGGGCACTGAGGTTGTGTGCTATATGACATCCACCTCATCAAATATCAGTGTCACGTGGGATATGATGCTCATTTTGAACAAACTTAACATAAGAGGGATATATTTAAACCAATAGTATTATGGCATAAGTATATTTGGACCTAATAACAATGAAATATTTAAATATTTTTTCATAATACCGAGATATATGTGACCCTTTATCGAATAGGATAAGATCATTTTGGTACTAATGGTTTTTTATAAGATCTGTGTAAATTTTGCACCTCAAATTTTATAAAAAGACTTGCGAGTCTTCTTAAGTAGAATTTACGGGAAACATTTCTGAAGGTTCAATAAAGAAAAGAATATTTCAGTCCTGTAATATAATAATAATTATCTTTTGACCAATCCTAAAGCATTTTTCTTTACCGTGGTCTTGCAAGTCTTCTTATGAAAGAAAATATGAAACTTCCTGCCTGGACTTGTAAATCTTTTTCTTTTATTGTTAAAGATTAAAATGGCATAGATTAGGTGTTTGGGCATAAAATATAATTTTGAAAAAAAAAATATTTGGAGTTAAGTTGAAAAATTATATTTGAACTTTGAAATTATATTTGGACATGCATTTTACTTGAAAAAAATTACAGTTTTGTGAGTGGGGA
This sequence comes from Nicotiana glauca, assembly GCA_026770625.1. NCBI lineage: Eukaryota > Viridiplantae > Streptophyta > Magnoliopsida > Solanales > Solanaceae > Nicotiana > Nicotiana glauca. Next base: position 49,383 of record MU670807.1, read on the forward strand.
AATTGTTTTTTGAAAATTTTAGAAAATGGTCAAAACTATTTTTTGGTTTTTGAAAAACTTATTTTCAAAAATTGCAAAATTTCATAGATACATATTTTTGAATTTTTTTCCCCACAACAAACGGGCCTTAGTATTTAAGCTCGATAATGAAAAAAAAATTCTATTAAGAAGCAATTTCTCTCTAATAGACAGTGGGTCGGGTCATCACTTGATATACTAGTGAATTTTGTATTTTGAGGCTTTAAAGCCTTCTTTTATCTCACTTCGATTTGCGTGCACTACCCCAGTGTATATCTAAAACGCATTTATGTGAAAAATTGATAAAAATACTAATTTGGCCTTTAAAATTAAATTTAAGTTGACTTCAATCAGTATTTTGGGTAAACGGATCTGGACCCGTGATTTGACGGTCCCAAAGGGTCCGTAGAAAAATATGTGACTTGGGTGTATGCCTGGAATTGAATTCAAAGGTCCCAAGCCCGAGAAACTTTTTTTTGAAGAAAATTGTTAGCTGGAATTTTAAGAGTTTTTGAAAATTTAAATGTATCTGAAAATGATGGTATCGAGCCCGTATCTTGGTTCTAGAGCGTGGTACAGGTTTTATATGGTATTTAGGTTGAGCCTGTAAAATTTTATAAGAAACGGACTTGATATGACGTGAATCGTTCCCTCGGTTGTTAAAATTTAAACTTACGAGTTCTTGAGATTCTTCTTTGATTTTGATGCTAAATTCGTTGTTAAAGGTATCATTTGGTGATTTGATCGCACGAGTAAGTCCATATGATATTTTTGTCTCAGTATGCATGTTTGGTTTGGAGTCCCTGTGGGCTCGGGTGAGTTTCAGAAAGGTTTCAGAAGGTTTTTACAATTAGAAAAGTTGCAGGGTTGAAGGTACATAGACATTTTGGGCATCGTGATCGCGTAGTAACCCTCGCGATCGCGAAAGGGAAATTATGACTGGGGTGGATTTGTTCTTCGTGAACGCGAAGCCACAGTCGCGAACGCGAAGCATTGGGGGGTTGCTCATCACGAACGCAACCGGTGTCACAAGAACGCATGGTGTAAAAATGGGTGTGGGTTGGGGACTTGTCATTTCTTCTACGCGAACACGTAATGTTGTTAACGAACGCGAAGTTCAGGGAGGCTTACCCTTCGCGAATTCGTAGGGGAACTCGTAAGTCCACTTCTGGCAGCTTTTTACGATTGAGACAGTGTTCTCGCGAGCGCGATGAACACTGTTGCCCAGCGCTTAAAACAATAGCAAAGTCGGGATTTAGACCATATTTTCAAAACTAGAGAGCATTGAGGCGATTTTCAAGGAACTAGTTATTCCCCAAAGCATTGGTATATGATTCTAAACCATTTTCTTTCGATTTCCCATTGCATTTCATCAATCCTCATCCAAAAATATAGGGGTTTTATGGTAGAAATTGGGAGTTTGGGTAGAGTTATGGCTTTTTGAATAATTAAAATTTAGACCTCGTTTGGGGTTGAATTTCGAAACTAATTGCATATTTGGGCTCGCGGGTGATCAGATTTTAGTCTGAACCTCGAGTTTTGACCGAGCGGGCCCGAGGTCGATTTTTGACTTTTTGGAAAAATGATAGAAAACCTATAAGTAAGTATTGGGTATGAATTCTTTAGCATTTATTGATGTTGTTAAATTAATTAGGACTAGATACAAGTAATTTGGAGGCGAATTCTAAAGGAAAAGCGGTGTTTGAGGCTTGAGTTGGCCGTGAAAGTTCGAGATAAGTGTTTGGTCTAACCTTAGCTTGAGGGAATAGGTATTATGCTTTATTTGCTATGTTCTAGTATAGTGTACGCCGTATAGGTGTGGTGACGAGTATTTATACATCATTATCAAGCATGCCCGTGAGTCTTAAATTGTAATCATTATGTTTCTTACTGAGTACTACGAATGCCTAAGTTGTTGATTCTCCATGTTGGGCAAAAATTATAATTATTCTCGTGCTAATTGTTCATTGTTGGGTATTGGTTCCAGTTGTGATTTCATACGTGAAGTTAAATGTTGGTACAATATTGGTTATAGTTTATTCCCTTGACGGGGCGTATTTAATTCTTACTGTTAGTTCCCTTATCGAGATGTGTTTATTCTTATGGTTGATTCCCTTGCCGAGATATTGTTGTTTCCTTATTATTCCCTTGCCAGAATTCTTTTGTGATTAGTGTTGATTTGTATATGGGATCGGGTTGCTCGCCCCAACATGGAGTAATAAGGGAGAACATGAGGGGTCGGGTTGCACGCTGCAACAGTGATATATGATTTGGATTGGGTTGCGCGCCACAACAATAATGAATAAAAGTGAATATTGATTTGTTACCGTTTCCTTATTCTTACCGATGCGTACTTTAAGATGTTCTTTATGCTTTTCTTCTGAGCTATTGTTGGTACTTGATATTCCCCGCAGATGTTTCCCCTTCCCATCTTCAACTGCTAGTTTCTGTTATTATTGCTTGTCGTGCATGCTTTGACTGCACAGATTTATTTTGTGGTCTCGTCCTTGCCTCCTCACTACTTCACCCAGGTTAGGCTCGACACTTACTAGCATATGGGGTTAGTTGTGCTGATACTACACTTTGCATTGTGTGCAGATCTCGGTACCGGAGTTTTTGGACCTTAGAGTGGTTGATGCCTTTAGTCTAGAGGAGACCCGAGGTAGTCTTGCAGACGTCCGCAGGTCTTGGCGTCCCCTTCTATCCTTTATATTTTGTTTTCATTTACTTCAGAAACAGATTGTATCTTTCTTTCCAGACAACTGTATGTAGTATTCGTAGACGGTCCGTGATATTGTGACACCAGTTCTGGGTAGAGGTATAATTTGAAGGTTTTGTACTAGTATTTGGCTAAGTTATCAGATTTCGTCTTCCGCATTTATTTTATTATTATTTTTATTCCGCTGTCAATTCCATATAAATTTGAAATTGTTAAACGGTTACGAAAAAGGATAATAAAATCTATAACGCTTGGCTTACCTAACTTTCACGAATAGGCGTCATTACTACTTCCGAGGATGAGAAGTCTGAGTCATGACATAAACCTTATGCGATGTGAATCATAATCTCCACACCTATTAGAAAAAAATATTCCTTTTCTTTTCCTTATTTCGTGGACTTAAAATTCTCCTATAAAATAATTTGTCCTTTATACCTACGTTGTCTTCTCATTTCTCTTCTTACCTAAGTCTTCCTTCTCTTTGCACCTTCTGACCATGAAATCGCAAACCAAAATTGCAGGAAAAAAGAATGAAAAACAACAAGAAGAAGAACAATCAATCAAAATTCAGAGAAAAATACAAATAAAAATCTCAAAAGAAGAAGAAAATAAAAATATTATGGCACGTAAGTTGTACGTGCAACACGTAAATTGTCTGTGTAGATTATAGTAATTGGGTTGAAGGAGCCCTTCCAGAGTCTGTACATCTCAGCGAACGCAGGTACTTATTGAGTGTGAGTGTCGAATGTCGAATGTTGAGTGATTGAGAGGAATGCGTCATTATGAGGAAAAAGTTATTGTAAGGTTGGAGGAATTGGAAGACTAATGGACTGTTGCTATGAGAGGATGCATTGATTTATTATTTTTGTACTTCAGTTGTCATATATCACTATTTTTGAAAATTTTTGAAGGATATTATCTTCTGTTTCAGTTGAACTTGATATGAAATTACTGATTGAATTTTTTAATGTACAATTTGAAAGCATGCCTACTTTCTTATGTGGAAATTACTGTAATTGGACTTAGCTGTAATTCTCGTCACTATTTTCAGTTTTTTATTTAGTATTGTTACTTGCTGAGTTGGTTGTACTCATACTACATCTTGCACCTCGTGTAGAGATTCATGTGCTTCCGATTACGGCAACTGTTAGATCTTAGGGCGCTGTCAGTTGGAGAAAATCAAGGTAGTTGCTTGACGTCCATTGATCTTGACTCACCTCCTTTTAGTTATTGTACTGTTCTATATTTCAGATAGTATTTTTATCAGTCAAACTTTGTTATCATTTAGATGCTCATGTACTCAGTGACACTGGATTTTGGGAGTGTCCTTGTATCGGTATTTGTGGGATTTTTTATTAGATCAGAATATTATATATTCAAACTTAAAAAATTATTGTGATTTATTTAGGTTATTAGTTGGCCTAGTATTGAGATAGACGCCATAACGACATCTGGGATTTAGGGTCGTGACAAATATTTACAAATATTTTTGCATTGGTGATAAAATAATATCTCTTTCAATGGATAATGCTACTAATAATAAAAATGATATAGACTTGCTTACCACTACACAAAATCCTGCATTTATTAATATTTTTCATGTTAGATGTATTTATCATATTTATCATTTAATTGTGGGTGCTGGTATGAGAATTTTAAATATTCAAGTTGAAAAGTAGACTTAGAGAATATTTTAAAAGGTGTGATGATTGTGGCCTAAGAGAAATAAAGATTCATAAACTTTGCCCAACTAGATGGAATTACATGTATTAATGTTTGGTTGTTGTATATGAATATAGAAACTCCATAAGTTCAATGTTTAATGCACATGTAAGTGATGATGACATTACCTTACGAATAAGGATTAACACCTTGTGCTCATTCAATAAGGGGAGGAAGACTAAGAAATATGTTACCATATGATTGATTGATAATTTTTTGGACCAATAAAATAAAATTAATTAATTAAATATTAATATTTTATATAAATATTTTTGTGACCGTTATTTGTAACGAGATAAAATTAATTAATTTTTGTCTTTAATTTATTCAAATATTCTCGTATTAATTAAACAGCCATCAGAAAGGCTGTCTTTCACGAATAACCACAGGCAGTGTGAAAAGCCACTTTCGCACCCTTTCAATCCAGAATTCGTTGGCTATAAATAAAAGTCATTCCTTTAGAATTTTTCACTCTGAAATTTTCTGCTTCATCACCTTCTTCTTTATGCATCATTACATTAAAACAAAGTAAGTTTCTCGTGTGGTTTGCTCCATTACTTTTGAGTTAACCGATAACTTAGTAGTTTGAAATGCCGCTACAGCTAAATTAAAAGTTTCGTTCTATCCTGGGAAGAATTTACCCGTCAACCTTGGGCAACAGTGAGGGAATAAAATTCTTTAAGGACACACAAGAAACTTGTGGGCTCGGAACATAATTCTGTCAATTTCTGTTCATTTATTTTATTTTTTTTGGTTTCGTCACTTATAAGTTTGGTTAACAAGCTTAAAGAATCTTATTTATATATATCATTGTTGTTCTGATTTTTTAAGTGTATGAAACCTTCGTGGTTTTCTGAACAGTTTTGAAGAATAATCTTTTCATTGTGTTGTCTTGGTTTGAAAAATTAAATACTTCACCATTTACTGAATATGTTTGTTTCATACTGATAGAAATGGATAATGGAGAGGAACAAAGTTATTCTGCTGCAACTGTTACTGTTCCTAGCCGTCCTATTGCACCTGCAATGGCTATGCTACCAGCGGAAAAACAGGAGAAATTTTCTGGTGCAGACTTTAAGAGGTGAAAGCAAAAGATATTCTTTTATCTAACTACTCTAAGTCTGTAAAGGTTCATTCAAGAGGATGTTCCAGTCGTGCCTGAAGGAACCCCTGTCAACGAGCGCTTCCTTGTTATTGAGGCTTGGAAGCACTCTGATTTTCTGTGCAAAAACTATATTTTAAGTGGGCTAGAAGATGGTTTGTCCAACGTTTATAGCGTCATCAAAACATCAAGAGAATTATGGAATGCTCTTGAAAGAAGTACAAGACAGAAGATGCTGGATTAAAGAAGTTTGTGACCGCCAAATTTTTGAATTTCAAAATGATTGATGGTAAATCGGTTATAACGCAAGTTCAAGAACTGCAAGTTATTGTTCATGACCTTCTTGCTGAAGGTAAAAAATAAGTTAATATTTTTATTCAAGATATTAATTATTGTACTAATTATAAATTTATATTTGAAGGTATGGTCATAAATGAGGTGTTTCAAGTTGCGGCATTTGTTGAAAAGTTGCCTCCGCTATGGAAGGACTTTAAGAATTACTTGAAACATAAGTGCAAGAAAATGATACTTTAAGACCTTATTGTTCTTCTACGGATTGAAGAAGACAACAAGGCTGCTGAGAAGAAATCTCGTATAATAATGGGTGCTAATATTGTTGAGGAAGCTTCAACGAGTAAAAAGAGGAAGAAGCCATCTGGATCAAAGACTTGTCCAAACAAGAAGAGGTTCAAAGGTAATTGCCACAACTGTAGTAAGGTTGGACATAAGTCTAATGATTGTCGTGCACCAAAGAAAGACAAAAAGAAAAGTCAAGTGAACATGATTGAGAAGAATGATGAAATCGACGACCTATGTGCCATGTTTTCAGAATGCAACCTAGTCGGAAATCCTCGAGAATGGTGGATTGATCAGGAGCAACTCGACATATTTGTGCTAACAAAGAGTTGTTTACTTCTTATGCTCCCGGTGGACCTAACGAGACAGTATTTATGGCAAACTCCGCTACTGCAAAAATCGAAGGAACAGGCAAAGTGGCTTTAAAGATGATTTCGGGAAAGATTGTGACCTAAAAGGATGTTCTTCATGTTCCTGAAATGCGGAAGAATTTAGTGTCAACATCACTTCTAGTCAAGAATGTCTTTAAATGTGTTTTTTATTTCTGACAAGATTGTACTTAGTAAGAATGGAATGTACGTAGGAAAAGGTTACCCGACAGAGAGCCTTTTTAAGCTCAATGTAATTGCCATTGATATGAATAAATTTCGGCTTCTTTTTACTTGTTTGAGTCAAATAATTTATGGCATGAACTTTTAGGTCACGTCAATTTTAAAACTTTTCGAAAAATGATTAATTTGGAAGTACTACCTAAGTTTGAATGCAATAACTCGAAATGTCAAATATGTGTGGAATCAAAGTATGTTAAGCATCCTTACAAGTCAGTTGAAAGGAATTCAAATCCTTCAAACTTAATTCATACAGATATTTACGATATGAAGTCAATACCATCTCGCGGTGGGAAAAATTATTTCATAACTTTCATTGACGACAGTACTAGATATTGCTATATTTACTTACTTAATAGTAAAGATAAAGCAATAGACGCATTCAAACAGTACAAAAATAAAGTTGAAACGCAATTAAACAAAAAGATCAAAATGATAAGAAGTGATAGAGGCGGCGAATATGAATTTCCTTTTGAAGAAATATATTTGGAAAATGGCATTATTCACCAAACGACTGCCCCTTACTTACCGCAATTTAATGGAATTGCGGAAAGAAAGAATAGAACATTAAAAGAAATGATGAATGCCCTATTAATAAGCTCTGGTTTGCCTCAGAACTTGTGGGGGGAAGCTATTCTTACAGATAACCAAATACTGAATCGTTTCTCATAGTAAAACACAATCCATTCCATATGAAAAATGGAAAGAAAGGAAACCCAACTTAAAATATTTTAAATTTTAGGAGTGTTTAGCTAAAATACAAGTTCCTAAACCCAAAAGGGTAAAAATTGGACCAAAAACTATTGATTGCGTTTTCATAGGATATGCAACAAATAGTAAGGCATATAGGTTTTTGGTTCATAAATCAGAAAATCCCGATATTCATATTAATACGGTAATTGAATCGGATAATTCTAAATTTTTTTAGAATATTTATCCGTATAAAATGGAATGTGAGTCATCTAATGAAAAATCTAAGCGACCTCGGGAAGAAGAAAAGGAAGATACATTTAATGAGGAAAATCCAAGACATAGTAAACGTCAAAGGACAACTACTTCCTTTGGACCAGATTTTCTGGATTTCTTATTGGAAAATGAGCCTCAAACGTTCAAAGAAGCAATGTCTTCCTCGAAAATACAATATTGGAAAGAGGCAGTCAATAGTGAAATAGAATCCATATTAAGTAATTATACTTGGGAATTGGTTGATCTTCCTCCAGAAAATAAACCTTTGGATTCTAAATGCATTTTCAAAAAGAAAATGAAAGATGGTGGTACTATTGACAAATACAAGGCAAGATTAGTTGTTAAAGGATTTAGAAAACGAGAAGGTCTTGATTACTTTGACACATACTCGCTGGTAACAAGCATTACATCTATTCGGGTGTTAATAGCGTTAGCCGCCGTGTATGGCCTTCAAATCCATCGGATGGATGTAAAGACGGCCTTCTTAAATGGGGATTTAGAGGAAGAAATCTATATGGAACAACCTGAAGTGTTTGTAGTTTTCGAAAAAAGAAAAGAAGGTTTGTCGACTTGTTAAGTCACTTTACGGATTAAAACAAGCACCAAAACAATGTCATGCAAAATTTGATCAAACAATGTTGTCAAATGGTTTCAAGATCAATGAGTGTGATAAATGTGTTTACATTAAGAATACTCCAAATCAAATTGTCATTGTTTGTCTATATGTGGATGATATGTTGATAATGAGTAACGATATTGCTAACATAAATGCTACTAAGCGCATGCTTACTAGCAAGTTTGATATGAAAGACTTAGGAGTTGCCGATTTAATTTTGGGAACTAAAATCCTATAAACTCCTCAAGGTCTAGCTTTGTCTCAATCTCATTATATTAAAATGGTTCTTGAAAAATTCAAGTATTTGGACTTTAAAGAAGCAAAAACGCCAATTGATTTAAACCATATTCTTGTAAAGAACAAAGGCGAAAGTAAATCTCAATTGGAATATGCTCGCATGTTGGGTAGTTTGATGTACATTATGAATTGCACACGACCAGATATAGCTTGTGCAATAAGCAAGCTTAGTCGAT
>MU670807.1:61068-85965 GCA_026770625.1 Nicotiana glauca
TGCGATTGCCTTCTGCCGCGGTTCTGCCACGGTCGCGGTAAAACCGCGATTTTTCACCCTATTCCTTTTGAAATTTGGAAAAACTCAAAACATAAACGTTGTATCCCTTTGAGTTAGATTTCCAACCATATATTATGGAGCAAAAATGGAGTTCTGAGTAAAACGTTATGTTTATTTTACTAGACAGTGCGCAATATGCCTCATCGAGTCTTCGTTTGTTCTNGTTACTTCCCTCAAGAAAACTGTCTAGAAGATCTATCATCAGGAAAAGTCCAATCTTAAAAAAAAATATGGATAAAGTAACATGAAAAGTCACCCAGACAATCCCCTCACCCCACACTTAAAGTTGTGTGTTGTCCCCAATGCACATCCATACATACAAGAGGGTAAAAGAAACTCCCTGATAGGCCAAAGGCCGAAGAACTAACAGTTCATGGGGTACTCAGACTTCTCCCAACTTGGTCCTTCGTGCGGGTACCTCACACTTAGTTCCAACCATTACATTTGTTGGTGCATCCTTCCAATAACTTTGCTTTCCATGCTCCTAGAAAATAAAAAATTGACACTACAAAAATAATATAATTAAAAAAATTAAAAAAAAAGCAATAAAGTTGGGTTGCCTCCCAACAAGCGCTTGATTTAACGTCGCGGCACGAGGTGAATCACTTTCTGCGTACACTTTGAACTAATGAATCGGACCCCAAGTTTTGATTCTGCTCTATGATCATGCTCCTGGGGTAATGGAACGAATCTGGCTGGCCCAATAAAATAATGTAGTATTCTGCACTTCTTGGCCTTTAGATGAGGTGTTTAATCCCGATTTTCTGGCAAGAAGAATTGCAGAATGTAAGCACTTTGTTCCTCATTCCTCAACTCCGCAAATGGCTCGGACGACTCTATTTCCATATCATCATCTAAACACAATGTGGAAAAATTCTTGGAGTGAGGACCAATGCCCTCAACTACATAAACATTGGGACAATCTATATTCTCAATACTAATGACAATAGAGTCAACAAAATATGTATCCTCAATATCCTTGGTTGACTCTAATATCTTTTCTACAACATCGATATCCTCAAAATCTAGTGCGATTGATTGTTGGTGTTCTACTCTAGCATCCTCCTCTAGCTCATCAATTTCTGCATCTAATTCATATTTTTCGTGGATACTATTCACAATATTGGCTTGTTGAGCATTACAAACTTCAACCAGTTGACTCATGTGAACTTTCAAATTGTGAATAGTTTCCTCCTGCCTTTCTATCCGCAGTAGTAATTTACTCTGTTGTTCCAAAATGCACTTTAACATATTTTCGAGCTTCTTTAGGTCAGCTTCCCTAGGTTCTTTGTTCTTATTAACTTCACCAGAAAAAGAAGAGCCATCAAAGTAAGGGGTTGGGGGAAGGTAAGAAATGTAAGTACAGCCGTGAAAGTGACCATCTTGACCACCACACATATCACACACATTCCACACATAAGATTGAGTTGGTGCACAAAACTCGCTCTCAGGAATATTTTGATAAATTTGTCCTGGGTGGTTTCCTTCACAATACACATAAGGAGGATCAAAAGCAGAATTACCAACAACAAAATCCTCATAATTCCATGATGTCATGTTTCTCAAATAAACAAATAAAACTAAAATAATAAAAAAAATCAAATTATAAACTAAATGTTCAAACTTGAAACCTAGCAATATGTACACCTACAACTACACCGTAAGTTCCCCGGCAACGGCGCCAAAATTTGATCACGCCCAACTATGCCTTATAAAAAGGACAATGCGGTCGCTGTAAATATAATCTGGTTTACAAGTCCGGAGTCGAATCCCACATAGAACTAAAGTTTAGCTACAGCTGTTCACTATTACCAAGAAGATAAGCTTGAACAATTCCTAACTTATAGATATTTAGATTCTTGTGTTTAAATAATTAACTAACAAATTAAACTACTAAATTAACAACTAAATATACTACGGGTTAGAGACAAGATTAAGGAGGTCTAAAGTTATGATTTCCCCAATTGTCGGAATCATTCCCGCTATGTCTTCTATAATTTTGCCTAAGTATTCTCTACCAATCATGAGCACTCTTATTACCGTAAATCTCTCCTGAGTAACTACGGCAATTTACTAGACGCACTCTCCCGAGCTACGCTAGCTGGCTTTTAATACAGCTCACTTCAAATCGCACCCAAGGCTTCGTTATCCCTAATCCCGCATTTAAACCCTCAGTTATTGATCCCTCATATACTCTGGGAGTGGTGTTGTTCAACAATTACCTAAATATGCACTCTCTCCTTAGTTATGCATACTAAATAGGCACGGCTAATTGAGAGTTCTTCAACCAACCACAATATAAACGTAGTCGAACAAATAGAGAAAAGTTATGGCTCAATTATATAAAAACATATCAAGAATTTATCCTACAAAAGGTTTTATCAAAACCCTAAATAACAATAGCTATTCATAATAGTAGGTAAAATTACAATACTAAAAGTCATAACCAACAATGAAAAATAGGAAGAGGAAGAAAAAAACTTGTAGAAGAATTCTCCGTCTTGCTCCCAATGTGTTCTCTGCCTCCTTAGGTCAAATCTATATCAAAAATAAGTCCAATCTCAAAAATAACATTTTTTTCATGTATATATACCAAGTAGGGTCGGGACCAAACACTTATACCTTCTCCTACGCGAAAAAGGACAAGTTTTAGGCCTGGGTGGCCGCGGTTCTACCGCTTTCGCGGTCAAACCGCGGCCAAACACCCTCTCAGCTTCTTCATTCGTCCGTGATTGCCTTCTGCCACGGTTGCGGTAAAACCGCGATCTTTCACCCTATTCCGTTTGGAATTTGGAAAAACTCAAAACATAAAAGTTGTATCCCTTTAAGTTAGATTTTCAACCATATATTATGGAGCAACAATGGAGTTCTGAGTAAAACGTTATGTTTATTTTACTAGACAGTGCGCAATATGCCTCGTCGAGTCTTCGTTTGTTCTCAACTATCAAATTTGACCCCCGAACACGATCCCGGCTTAATTCCTTGAGTTTTTACTCAGACTTCAAAGCTTCAAATCACTTAAATTCATTCCATAACATCTATATAGCTCGGAATCACACCTACAAGACATAAAACACACAATTAGTGCAAAACACTAGCGATTAAAGCGCAAACTCGACTAAAGTGCAGTAAATTAGAGTGTAATAATCGCCTAAAACACGTAATTATAGCCTATCATTATTCATAATTCCCCATTCATGTGGGGGATTATTGGGGTTAAAATGGTGGTGTGAATGGGAAATGAGGGAAGAAGGTGAAAATGCAACTTTAACTTTTGCACTTTGTCCCTCATTGGTTAAACACAAGCATTTTGTTGGGTTTAAGTATAGAAGCACTTCCTTAAGCTCTTAAAAGGAGATAAGAGGAAGGGGCCTCGCGCCATTGCTGTCGTCGCTCGCTCGGCCTCGGCTTCGGCTTCGGTCAATTGATATGATTGATTGATAATTTTTTGGACCAATAAAATAAAATAAATTAATTAAATATTAATATTTTTGTGACCGTTATTTGTAACGAGATAAAATTAATTAATTTTTGTCTTTAATTTATTCAAATATTCCCACGTTAATTAAACAGCCATCAGAAAGGCTGTCTTTCACGAATAGCTACCTGCAGTGTGAAAAGCCACTTTCGCACCCTTTCAATCCAGAATTCGTTGGCTATAAATAAACAGTCATTCCTTTAGAATTTTTCACTCTGAAATTTTTTGCTTCATCACCTTCTTCTTTCTGCATCAGTACTTTAAAACAAAGTAAGTTTCTCGTGTAGTTTGCTCCATTACTTTTGAGTTCGCCGATAACTTAGTGGTTTGAAGTGCCGCTACCGCTAAGAATGAAAGTTCCGTTCTATCTTGGAAAGAATTTATCCGTCAACCTTGGGCAACAGTGAGGGAATAAAATTCTTTAAGGACACACAAGAAACTTGTGAGCTCGAAACATAATTCTGCCAATTTCTATTTTTTTTTTGGTTTCGCCACTTATAAGTTTGGTTAACACATCCAGCCAAGCTTTATAGTGAATTGGTGTCGCTTAATTTGGACTAAATTTGGTCCGTCATTTTGCCATTTCAGCACCCCCTGTTCCTTTTCTTAATAATAAGAACTTGTTTTGTCAAATTTTTTCCAAATATGAGATTTGCTAAAATAAAAGTGCATTAATCGCAAGTATTGCTATATATCCACAATATATTCTATATTTACTCTATTATTAAATTGTGGACGAAATTATTTGCTTCTTGCCCAAATGTGGCACATATGAGAAAAAGACAGACACGTTAGAGTTAATTGGTTGTCACCATTCCCCTTCACTTGCAACCATTGTCGGTCACTCTGATGGATACTACTTCCTTAAAAATTCAAACCCTCAACCTCCCTTATCTGTTATTATTCCTACCCATTGAAATGCTCCTCCAAAAGCATGGACCAAACTTAATATTGACGGATCCTTCACCATTCGTAGTAGTGGTATAGGTAGAGTGTTCAGGGACAGCAATGGAAAGTGAATTCTAGACTTTAACAAACACTGCAATGGCCTATTTCCACTCCACATAGAGATAGAAGCTCTCCATGCGGGAATCAAATTAGCCAACAAATTTGGTCTCTACCACTGGAAATAGAGACTGATTCAACTGATCTAATCAAGGCCTATCTAATGGCCACACCATATTATCTAACTTCATTCAATCTTGCTGGTCGTTAATGCTCCAGGAGAAAGACCTATTACTACATCATAGCTTCGGGCAAGGCAACTCAGTAGCTGATGCACTGGCGAAAAAAGCAAAAAACAACGAAAACAAGCAATTCAAACCAGGAGATATTAAACTTTTTGCTGATCCACCCCTTTGTGCAACACCTTGTAGCAAAAGACCGGAGCCAGGAGGGCATCTCCACAAAAAAATTACCGCCTGCAGTATGTAATAGTCTAAGGGTTTTTGGTAACAAGAATGTACAAGCCAGTAGCAATATTATGTGCATGGGGGTATCAATCCCTTCATCTACTCCTACAAGCAATATGGCTTGTAATATGACCTTTATCTAGTATCTATAATATATATCCTACCAATATTTTAAAAAAATTATTTGTCATTTGATATTGGATTAATTTTGGTAATTCTACCAAATCGGGACATTGAATATTAACATAAAAGAAAGTATATAGTTCTATGACAAATTAAATAGTGATTTTTACGCGAATAGCCAGTCAGATTTATTATTATTTTTTAAGCCAGTATACATAAATTATGTATTGTTTATATACAATTATACATATATGACATGTAGATTATACATATATTATATATCAGGCGGTAAATTTTAGTTTAAACGGTTGATGGACGACTATTTGGGTAATTCTTCAATTAAATATTAAGTAGATATTTATAATAGAGGGACTACGGGGATCAAACTATTAATAATAGGGACAAATAAATACTTACGCGGAGAATCTTAATCAATTCCTTTTCTTTACAGGATTTGGTTTTATCAATTTCTTTCCAAATATGAGATTTTTTAATAAGAAAAATTGCCTTAATTGTTTCCAAGAACTATTATACACTTCCTATTATTCATTTTCTTTACAGGATTTAGTTTTGTCAAATTCTTTACAAATATGAAATTTCCTAAAAGGAAAAGTGCATTAATTGTTCTCCACGTACTACTTACTATATATCCACAAAAATCACAATCTATATACCTATATATCTTCACATCTAAAAAATTTGATACTTCGGTCTTACTAAAAATCACCCTTTTTTTTCAACCTTTGATCATGAAATCACAAAAAATAACACAAAAAAGTCATTGTACCCTGCCTGGGGTTAGAAGTAGAAAAAATGGGAAATTTTGTGCTGAGATTAAAAATCCATTTAACAAGAAAATAATTTGGTTGGGTACTTTTATTACTGCTGAAGAAGCCTATGAAGTTCACAAGTCTAAGAAGCTCGAGTTCGAGGAAAAATTGAAGGCCAAAAATGCAAAGAAGGCTATTCCTGCAAAATCTGAAGAATTATTGATGGGGCAATGGATACAAATTTCAGATGATAAAGAAGTTTATTTTTCATCGAAATAAGGGGTTCCAATTATGGATTTTTTTTAGGTGAATTTGATGAATTGGATGATCTTAGATTTAGTATGTGACATTGAAGTTGATTTTAATATAACTATATGTCCACAAATAGCAATTTTGTAAGGTTCATTTGTATTGGATTTTACATTCACTGTTTTTAGAAACTTGTATCAACTTTTGTTCTTTATTTTTATTAATATGGCAAAAGCAATTGTTTTTGCTTTTTACTTTAGAAAGAGAAAGAAAAACTGATACTCTAGGAATAATTTGGATAACTATAACAATTGCAACTTCAGATTCTAGCATACAGAAAAAGGGTGGATAATTTCTTTCTATGTATCTACATTTTAGTGAGTAAAATTATTCGATCGAAAGTAACAAATATCAACAAAATAATTGAGATACGTGCTTATTAATTTTGGCATTGTGGTTATTCAAACCAGTTATACAAAATAAGGTTAGAGATGGAAAGTTTATTTGTTTGAAATTCTAACTTCTAAGTCCCGTTTGTATAAAAAAATTATTTTTGAAAAAAATATATTTGTTCATGAAATTTTGTAAGTTTTTGAAAATATTTCGAAAATAATTTCTAAAACTAAAAAGTGATTTTTGCCCCTTTTTCAAAATTTTCAGAAAAATGTCTCCCCACTCACAAAATTTCAATATTTTTTCAAATGAACTTCATGTCCAAACATAATTTCAAAATCCAAATATTATTTTTAACTTAACTCCAAATACTATTTTTTTAAAAAAAATTACAATTTTTATGTCCAAACACCTAATAAATATTGATTTCTATATTAATTATTTGTAACATATTAAATGAAATTTCTTAAGATTATTAAAGGTTTGAGACAAAAGTACAAGATTTCGTCAAAGTTAGGAAACACTTCGCCTTATATTAGGTCTTATATTGTGCAGATCTAAATTAATCAACGCTCCAATATGAGTATTAGTGACACCAAACTTGAAACAAGAAAATAAAGGGAAATAGGACCATATCACTTTGTTACTTTGGTAAAGTTTAGTGCAGTTTAGTATAATTATTTTTTCTTTACAAACCCTGTTGCACTTTTTGTTTACCGTGGACTTTCAAGTCTTCTTATGAAAGAAAATATGAAACTTCCTGCCTTGACTTGTAAATCTTTTTTATTTTTATTTTTATTTTTATTTTTTATTGTTACAGATCACGGTGCCATGAATAAAATCTCTTTATCTTTAATATTTGAGCTCGGGATATTAAAAAAAAATTCTGCTAAGTAGCATTTTTGCTTTAATAGATCTTACACTGCGTGGATCCTAATTAATTGGGGTCCCAAAGCGATTTTCGCACACCTATTGTAAACCAAAAATAGAGTTCATTTAGATTAGCTGATTACAAATAGCTGATAAGCTTAAAAAGTTAAAAAATATTTTGAAATGCTGCAACTGATTGTTTAAATAAATATTTACGTGTTTGGATAGACGTGCTGAAACTGATAATAAGCAGTTGATATATTTGTAGAAAAATGCTGATAAATTGTTCTATTATTAAAATGACTAAAATGGCCCTTTAAAACTTTACAAAAGTTTATAAATTAAAAGGTTTCTTTGTAATGAAAAGGATTAACAATAAATATAGAATCTCAAAAAAGTTAGAAAATTTATTTTAGAAAAAATATTGATAAGAACAAACTAGTAAAAACTTTGGTCAAACTAAAAGTGTTTATAAGCTGAAAAATCATAAATTGGGGATGACCAACTTATGATTTATGACTAATTTTAACTTATAAGCATTTTGGATATTTATCAAATATATAAATACGGCAAAAATACTTACCAGCCAGTTTGACCAACTTATAAGTTTAGCAACACTGTCATATTCTATGCTAGCGTTTGGATATAGATTTAGTTGAAATTTGAAAAAGTAACTTTTGAAAAAATAATTTTTGGAAGTTGAAATTATGTTTGGACATGCATTTTATTTGACAAAAATTTAAAGTTTTGTGAGTGGAAGAACAAGTTTTACCCAAAATCTACCCTAAACTAAATTTTGGGAACTTGAAAAATAATTTCAAAAATTTTTCAAAATAAATTATTAATCTTTGAACAAATAATATTTTTCAAAACAAAATTTGAAAAAATATTACCAAAATATATGGTCAAACGGGGTCTATGTATTTACCTTGTTTCGTGGACTTCTACATATTTTTTTGTTATTCCTATAAGTACTTTTATACCTCAACACCTTGACCTATACCTATGTGTCATCTCATCTCTCTTCTTACCTAAGTCTTCCTTCTCTTTTCACCTTCTGACCATGAAATCGCAAACCAAATTTACCGAAAAAAAGAATGAAAAACAACAAGAAGAAGAACAACCAATCAAAATGCAAAGAAAAATAAAAATAAAAATTTCAGACCCAGATGCTACAGAATCATCATCTTCAGAAAAAGAGGAACAAGGAAAGAGACCATCAAAAAAGAAGCCAAAGCTCACTGTTCATGAAATTTTTCAAGATAAGGTAAAAACTACAACTTTTTCTAGCAAATTACCATCTGGGGTTCGAAAAAGAAAATGGGGAAAATATTGTGCTGAAATTAGAAACCCATTTAACAAGAAAAGAATTTGGTTGGGTACTTTTATTACTGCTGAAGAGGCTATTCAAGTTTACCAGTCTAAGAAACTTGAGTTTGAGGAAAAAATGGAGGCTAAAAATGCAAAAATGGCCATTTTTGAAAAATCTGAAATCGAGACTCAGATTTCAGATTCATCAAATGGGGTTGAGGAAGAAAGGAATAATTCCAGTGTAGGGGAAGAACAAGAAATTGGGCAAGAAATTGATGAAGAATTGTTGATGGGGCAGTGGGTCCAAATTTCAGATAATAAAGAAGTTTATATTTCTGTGAAATTAGGGGTTCCAGTTATTGATAATTATGGATTTTTGTTAGGTGAATTTAGTGAATTAGATGATCTTAGTATTTCTGTCTGTGACATAGAAAAATAATCTATGAAATAACTATTTACAAAAATAGCCATCTTGTTATAGTAAGTCAATAGTTTACTTCTCAATGAATAAGTGATAGTATATGTTATGGAGTCCTCTTGTTGATGATTAAAACTGTAATTGCATCAATGCAAATTTGTTGCTACAATTGAAATGTGAGTCTTGTCTCTTCGTTTGTAGATTGTGTTATTATTATGGTCGCCTCGTTTATTAAATTTGAAAAAACTAATAGCCGATGAAATGTATATTTATATTAATATATAGTAATACACATAATTTGTTTTATGTAATAGCCGATGAAATGTATATTTATATTAATATATAGTAACAAAATTCCTGACTTAAAAAATACGTATATTTTTATAGAACTTAAAAAATCTTAATTCAATAAATCAATTAATTGTATTTGCTGGTGGTAGGTGTCACGAGAATTTCTTTAAGAACAGAAAATCCATTATTTAGATCGAGGAATTAGAATCTTATATTGGGAGAATGGGACTTGTGGAAATCTTTAAAATAAACAAAGACTAATTTGCCACGTCACCTGAAATATGTAATTCAATACGGAATATGAAATAGAAGATGCAAAATGGCATATAAGGGGTCCGAAAATCAGGAAATTTATTAGATTATGAATATTAATTAGTCTTCTGATTTTAATATTATAGTGCACATAGAGATTCACTACCATCATACACCAGGAAATATTCACATTAGTATTAATATCTTTTATACTTTATTGATTATAAAATCGGAATACATAATAGAAAAACATTTAATGCTCAAAGAGGAAATTATATTATACGGTTAAACTTTTCTATAACAGTCTTGTTTGTTCCGATATTTTTTGACTGCTATAATAAAATGTTGTTATAGAGAACATATATTATAACATAACATAAAAATCGGTTTCAAGAAAAATTGACTTTTATAGTGAATATTTGTAATATAAATATGTTGTTATAGAGAACATATATTATAACATAACACAAAAATCGGTTTCAAGAAAAATTGACTTTTATAGTGAATAGTTGTAATATAAATATGTTGTTATAGAGAGGTCTAACTGTAAAATTCAATGGCAAATTTGAATTGATTTTACTATGAAATCAAAGAGCCGTCTTGAGGGTAAGGCCAGTAAAGCTATTGCTTTAGACCCCAAAGTGTGACCCCTCCCTCCCTTCCAAAACCCCCTCAACTATTATTAAGTATAATTATATGTATAATAAGTACAATATGATTCAATTTTTTTTAATTTTTATTTTTAATTTGATTGAGGTTGTTTCAGATGAATGAACAAATTATAGTAATTAAGTTTTTGTCTTTCACTAATTTATGCACATATCTCCATTTTTTTCTTATTTCTCCTCCTCCACGTAGATTCTCTCTCTCTCTCTCTCTCTCTCTTTTTTTAAAATTTTTTTTTTTCCAGTTTTGCCTGAATAATCCATAAGAATAAACTGTAAATAAAAATACATATAAACTGGAAATACATACAATATATCACAATTTTATTTTTCACCTCAAAAAGCTAAACAAATTAACTATAAACAAAAGTACATATTAATTTGATCGAATAAGTTTAAGGCCTCTTAAAAATAAATCTTTTTTAGCCGCCCCTGAATTAATCTTTCATAAGATCACATGAATATGATTGTGCATACATATCAATAAACTCATGAGTATATATTCCCTGAACATTGAAACAATTTCTCAATTGCGTGTTGAAATGTTATGGATCAATTTTCTTTTTATGTTGGGATGACATTTTGATGGTTTTATTCAACATGACTTGGGAAAAATAAAAAAGTTAATGGATATAGGATGACAAATTTATTAATCATATAATAACAAGCTTTATAATTTTCATATTTTGAACGAAATTTATTGTTTCTTGGCCAAAAGACAGATGAGAGTGGAATTTCATGTGTATGAATGAAATCCGGAGATCTACGAACGTCTGTTGAACGCTTTTTAAATCTTGTTTAAATATTTCTGATAAGAAATGGCATGCATCGGGCATTTGCGAGATAAGATTTAAGAATTATATATTGATAGCCTAAATATTTTTTTCTTTATTATTGTAGTTTATTCGATGATATTTATCAAGTTATCAATTGATATTTACTTGTAATTACTTAATACACGAGTTCCTAATTTATAATTAGCGTATAAAACGTATGCTCATGTGATAAAGAAGACAAGAGTCAATTGGTGCCAGTTAATATACTGGACTAAATCTGGTAATTCTACCAAATCAGGGAGGTTTAATATTCAACATCGAAATGACATAGTATTAAATAGCATATTTATAAAAGAGGATCCAACGCTGTAATTTCTCAATAAATACTGAAACGCAGAAAATCTACTCCAAATAAGGTGCTATTTAATATTGGCCTAAATTTGGTAATTCTACCAAATGGGAGACTGAATATTCAGCAAAAATAAAACAAAATAAAATAAAGGGACTATGGAAAAAAAAAAAAAAAAAAAAAAAAAAAATTAATAATAATAATAATAATAGAGGAACTAATAAATACTTACGCGGAGAATCTTAATCAAAATAAGGTGCGTTTTTTTCCCCCACATTTCAGCATTTCCTATTCCTTTTCATCGTAGGACTTGGTTTTATCAAATTCTTCCCAAATATGAAAATTTCCTAAAACAAAAATTGCCTTAATTGTTGTCCAACTACTATTATATATCCATAAGAATCACAATCTATTCTATAAGTAAAAAACTTTATACATTTTTCTTATAGAAATTACCTTTTCTCTTTTCAACCTTTGATAATGAAATCACAAAAAAGAACACTAAAGAAGTCATTGTTCCCTGGGGTTAGAAGTCGAAAAAATGGGAAATTTTGTGCTGAGATTAAAAACCCATTTAACAAGAAAATAATTTGGTTGGGTACTTTTATTACTGCTGAAGAAGCTTACGGAGTTTACAAGTCTAAGAAGCTAGAATTTGACGAAAATTTGAAGGCCAAAAATGCGAAGGAGGCTATTCCTGCAAAATTTGAAGAATTATTGATGGGGCAGTGGATACACATTTCAGATAATAAAGAAGTTTATTTTTCATTGAAATTAGGGGTTCCAATTATTGATAATTATGGAGTTTTGTTAGATGAATTTAGCGAACTGGATGATCTTAGATTCTGTATGTGACATTTATAAAAGTTGATTTTTCAAATAACTTTTGTCCACAAATAGCAAAATTTGTAAGGTTCATCAGTAGAGTATTTTTTTTACCCTATTTTTGGAAACTTGTACCGTCAAACATCTCTAGAATAATCTCATTTGTTTCAGTTTTTTTATTATTGTTATAACAAATACCGTTATGAAAAATATATATTATAATATAACATGAAATTAGTTCCATAAAAAACTTAAAGTTTTATAGTGAATGATTGTTATATATCGATATTGTAATAAAAATGTCTGGTATCGACTTTCGGTCGTTATATATTTCTATTACAAATATGGCTATAGCAATTGTTTTAGTATTGGTGCTTCCAGCAGTGCAATTTCTCTTCTCCAATGTTAACTACGTAGTTAATCGGAATTTGAGTTCCATGTAAAGAATTATTAATTGAACAAATACCGATGATTATGTAATAATTTTTTTCGTTTTTATTTCATGAAATTTGCTCGGTATTTCATACAGCGGGTAACACGAGTTCCCTGGCTTCTTGATTTTTTTTCTTTTTGAGATAGAAAAAAAAAAATACTCCGGAGAAGATGTAGGCATATAAATTTTAATTAAAATTAAATTTATAAAATAATTTGAATTATATTTTAAATTCAAGATATATTAGTCCAAATATATATTATGGACTAATATATAAATGAATTAATATATAAGTCCAATAGATATGGATTAATAAATAAGTCTTAATTCATTGGACTAGCCCATTTAGTTTGGCTAAAGTGATGAGCCCACTTCATCAAGCCCAAGATGTCATACTCCCAGAGGCCCAGTTTGGTGTCATGTGACAAATGACGTGGCACTCCAAGTCAAACGGAAGAACCAATTGTATCATGCCACGTGTCAAAATGACAAGGCATGCCAAGTCACATTGAAATAGTGCCACGTGTCCAAGTGGCATGTTCTGGCCAATCAAATGCGGCCTTGTCACACTTCAATTTGATTGGTCGGAAAGAGTTTGCTCTTATCATGACTCCTCCCTTCCACAACTATAAATAGGGGTCTTCATAACTCAGCAAAGGACCAGAAGTGATAACAATAAGCAAGAAAGAGCTCGTGGATCAAATACTGCAAATTTCTCCACAAGTTTCAAGCTTCAAGCAATCAGGCCGATGTTCTAAGGATGTTAGAAAGAGAAGTTTGAGTGATATGGAGTTCAAGTCAGCAACACTTCACGTGTTGCTAAATTGTCCAGAAGTTGTACCATTTCTCAAGTAAGTTTTGATTTAGTAGTTATTAAAATATAAAAATTACCGTGATTACTTCTCAATAAAACTATTAAAAATATTTTATATGTCACAGTCACTTAGTGGGTCAATTTGGCCATGATGTTATATATACGAGATTTGATACGTGGTTCAAACAATTTGTAAGTTTCTCCTTAAAATATTCTAATACTATATAGGTAAACAATGTTTAGAAGTTATGCTAAATTATGAATTTTTTTAACAATATGTAGGTAAATGATCCAAATAATGGTGTAAATCAATTTTTGAAAGATATATATTGGGGACCTGGGCTTGAGGTCACAACAACGTCTAAGTACGTTGTGAATGGTTATAAGTTTCATATAGAGGATTGCTCTAAAAATAAAAATAGCAACAATAATGGGGTGTGGGTTCAAAGTGGTGATGGCAACCAAGATGGAGATATTGATTATTATGGTGTGCTCAAAGAAATAATAGAACTAGAAAATACAGGTTGGCCATTTAAGAAATTGATACTCTTTAGATGCAAGTGGTTTGATCCGTTGCGGTGGAATAAGTCTGATTGGTGGGTTGTAATAAAAACTAAGCCTTTGGGTAGGTTGGAAGTCGAGAATGTGTTAGATGCTGCATATCAAAACGATATCTTCAGTGTTCACCAAATAGAGGACGAAGTTTTAGAAAATAATTTGGAATATCCCGAACACATACTGGAAGAAGTTGATATAAAAGAAGTAAGAATTATCGAAAACAAGGAAGAAGAATCAACTGATAAAGCTCAAACTAGTGAGGAAGAATAATTCTTGGACGAGGAACAATACGTCGATAAGCTTTAAAAAGTTGGTTTCTTTAATAACTCTCGTTTATAGCTAGTTTCTTTATATGTTTCAATCCAAATATGTATTATATTATGCAGTTGACAGGCTAAGGTTGAGGTAACAATGACCCTACTGGTTCTCGGGGTCGAGATAAGGCTATGAAACCGAAGAGGAGGGTAGAAAATAATACTCAATCTTTTCCACCCTCTTCGGAGATGTCTATGCCTATGCCTATGCATATATCTTTGCCTCCACCCCGGGGCTATTCCAAGCTGCCACAGCATCACGAGCCCTACACCTTCGTACAGACACTAAGTCTTTCGTCACAGGGCCATAAGACTATATGTCCGACATACAGTCCGCCTGTCTCATGACCACGTGGATCACACCCATCTACATATTGCATGGATCGCATAGATCCATGTCACATTTACATGGATCACAGCCATCAGTGTCTCAGCCACTCGGGTCACAGCTATCGGTGTCATAACCACTTGTGAGCCATCCAGCTATGTTGCAGTCACAGGGATCGCAACCATCTTCATCAGGGACTCCATCTATTTTAGGCATTCGCCTACGAGATACTAGCTCAGACCCCCTACACCTTCCATACATACCTCTGATATACATGCTTCGGACGATGATGCTGATGATGACGAGGAGGTGCGTTATGATTAATATGGCAGGATCATCATACTCCCTGAGGGTGATGAGTAAGAGTTATTTGTTATTTTTACGTTTATTATTTTGTACTATTTTTACTAATATAATAATGTGTTTTTTTAAAAATTAAATTGTAGGTTCATTCCTAGTAATATTATACGAGGATAATTACCAAAGCCACCAGAAAGCTTTATGATGGCCCTTGTAAGCACGTGATTTTTGACCTACATGAAAATAACTCCTAAAAATAAATCAAAATAATTTTTATTGAATTTTTTTAGGAATTTTCCTTTATTTAGTCGCATTTTATGCATTTTAATATTTTAAAATCAAAATAATAAATACCAAAAATATCTTGCATGACATTTAA
Organism: Nicotiana glauca; assembly: GCA_026770625.1. Classification (NCBI taxonomy): domain Eukaryota; kingdom Viridiplantae; phylum Streptophyta; class Magnoliopsida; order Solanales; family Solanaceae; genus Nicotiana; species Nicotiana glauca. The sequence goes on from MU670807.1 coordinate 76,437, forward strand.
GTTTTATCGGAAGTCATTTGGTTTTCATAAAAAATAAAAAATAAAAAAAAATATTTCATTTTTATACCTTTTCCTTTTATTAATTTTTTTTTAATTTAGGATTAAGTAGCTTTTATAATTTTTATAATTAGTATAATTTTAGATAATTTAGATTTTTAATTCTAGGATTTTAAATAAAAAAAAGAAGAAGATAAAAAGAAATTGGGAATAAAAAAAATGGGAAGAACCTTCCCCAAAAAATATTTTCCCACAAAACACTTCTCCCCATATGAGACCTCCCCTCCAAAATTATTTTCCCACAAATACATTCCCCCAAAAATAATCCCCCCACATAAACCTTCCCCCACATACACCCTATAAACTATTATATAATACACACTCATCTCACCAAAAATGGGAGAAAAATACATACAAAAAATAACGCCAAAAAAAAGATCGGGCAGCGCCACATAACACCAGAAAAATGACCCCACCCCTTTGTCTTCTTTACGAGACCTGAAGCGACTCGATTTCCAGAACAGCCGCTAGGTGCTTTGTCCGCTGGCCATCATCCATCATTGCTTTAGTTTCTTCACGTCCACCGCATCTTGCCGGAAATCCAAAACACCATTTTTGTAAGCTTCCTGCATCGTCCTCTTCAAGGAGAGGCAGCCATGATATAACCTAGAACATAGGGTTCTAACAGCTGCACATCTTCAAGAGCAGCAATCCAAAACCTGGAAGCCAAGCGAGAAACCTCACGAGACAACTCCAAATCACCCGCTGCTATCATGTAGTCCGTTGGTTTCATTTTTCTAGTTTAGTTCGAGGTTCCGGCGAGCTTCGAGGTCATCGAGACAACCGTTCGAGTGATCATGTCACGGGTCTTGTTTGGGTTCTTTGTTCGATTTCTCTTCGGGTTGTATTCAAAGGCTTATTCTGAAATTTGGCTGCAAAAGGTCCATTCTATCTTCTCTTCAATACTATTTTGGTTTGACATCATGTATTAGTTAATTTTGGCAGTCTTTTATTACTTATGTATGAAGTGTTATACTCTTTCCTTGCTCTTTTTGTTCCAAGATTCTATTCATACGTGGTCCAAATTATTTGTTCATTTTGCTCTATTGTTGTTCTATAATTAAGTTGTCCTGGATGTTTATATGGCAGTAGTAATTGCTAATGTTTAATGTTAGGCATGGGCAAAGAAAGCTAGTTATTTCTCTATTTTGAACGAGAATGTGGACTTCTCCAATGAAGAAATCGAATTTATCATAATAATTCTGATTGCAATGTTATGGCTATCTATTTTGTTTCTTGTGGAATCTGTGTGAAGAGCAAGTGTTTTCTCCCGTGTTCTGGCCTTTCTGTTGCTAGTTTTTTTTCATGTATAAGTAATTAGATAACGCATGGCCCCCAGTTAGTTAACTTTAATTATGTAGGAGGCGTGTCATTTAACGAATTTTCATGGCCCTCGCAAAGTGCAAATGCGTAGTTGCTTTAGAAACGTGTTTAATAATATTACTTTCCTAAACTCGGGTGCACATTTATGTGACCTAAATCCAACTTCCAACGAAGTTAAAATATATCAAAAATCACGGGTGCATTTATGTGACGTGGTTCAAGACATGTTTTAACGACATTGCAATCTTCTTTAATTAAATTGAATAAAAGCGATTAAAGGTTAAAATTTGCACATAGGTTCATAATTGTTTAAAATCAGATAATTCAAGCCGAATATGATAGTTGAGCGACCGTGCTAGAACCACGGAACCGGGGAATGCCTAACACCTTCTCCCGGGTTAACAACATTCCTTACTCGGATTTTTGATTCGCGAACTATTAACAGAGTTATTTCTTTCCTCGATTCGGGATTCTAAACCGGTGACTTACAACACCATAAATTGCCCAAGTGGCGACTATGAATCTTGTAAATAAACCCCGTTTCGATTGTCACTTCAATTTAGAAATAACTCCTTTTATTATACCTTTCACGGGGTGTAGTAGCAAAAAATGATGTGTGACAGCTCTGGCGACTCTGCTGGGGATACAAACCCAGCACTTTGGTTCAGGATTTACGAATTCGAGCTTAGAATAATTGTTATGTTTGGCTTTATCTGATTTTCCTACATGTTTCATGCTAAACGTGCTAAATGCTTTACCGCTTTTATATTATCTGAATTATATATAAACGGTGCCGAAACCCTTCTCTTCTCACCTCCGGGGATGTGCTTACTAATTGAGACTCCCTATTCTGTTAGTGTCATACCCTGAAATAAGAAAGAGGCCAGACAAGTTACTAAGCCGGATGGCCTTTTGGTTCCCGGTACGTAGCCCCATCCTCGACTCGAGTTGTCCGCTCGGATACACAGTCTAGAACACATACCCAGGTTTTGAACTTAGAATAACTTGACTCCATGTCGGATCCCTAGTAGGAGCGCTTATCTGCATCACGTGCATATCACTTAGGGGACTCAACACAGGGGTTGGGTCCGTCTAGTACATGTAACCGGACATGAAAAAGATCACCCTGATGCATCTTCTATGTTGCATGTACATTTATTTGTCTCGGACTCGCATGTTGACCGGCTTGAATATTTGGAAAAATTGAAAAAAAAAAAAGAAAAATAGCAGTGTAGAGAGTTAATTACCTATTTTAGAAAAACGACCAATGTCAAACTAAAGTTGAAACTCTGCTGAATTTTTGAGGAAAATAAAAAAAAAGAAGGAGGGAAAAAAAGAAAATTTGTTCTTACAAAAAGAATGGTTTGTTTTATTTGTCAATAAAAAGAAAAAGAAAACAAAAGAGTTTTATTTTCAAATAGCTTGTTGAAAAGAAAATATAAAAAGAGTCATGCTTTCCAAAATAGTGTATTTGTCAAAAGGATTTCGTTTTCGAAAAATAGTTAGCTTATCCGCCCGAACTACGCTGGTTTGATTCTCACCGGATGTGAGATAAGTAAGCAACCCTCATCGGGTCCAACCACCCCTTTTCAAAATAGCCAAAAAAATATCAAAATTTTACTTTGCTCAAAATAAGTCGGGTGACACCATTCTTGTTCAAAATAAGCCGAATGTCCCCAAAAGGGCGCCGGAAGGCTGTTTTTGCAAGAGCAGACACCCTGAGCCATCTTAAAATGGTTTACGAGCACAACCTTAAAATTTCCCTTGCGGAAGTGTTGTAAGGCCGTATTTTGCAAAACCAAGTCTTTGTTTTCTTAAATAAAATTTCAAAAATAGCCACTTTGTTTTAAAAGTCAAAATAAGTCATTACATGGCAGTTTCTTCAAATAGCCGTAGTCAACATTGAAACCTTCTCAGTCTTGCGCAGGTTTGTGGCGATGCCGAGTGATGCCCCACGGGCCCCAGGATGTGAATCTTTGATGTACTCTTGATCTAGTTTTTTATCATTGAGTCTGTATTTTGTTATTTCGAGTCTGCTTTTGTAGTTTCCCTTCAAGAAAAATAATTTGAAAATCCCAAAGAAAAAAAATTGGCATTCAATTTGCAAGAACTACGCTTGGTCTATTTCATGCAGGGTCATGATACATAAGCAATCTCCATAGGATTTGACCGTAACCATATGAAAGAGAAAAAATAAAAAGAGGGAAAAGAAAAATTTTAAAAAAAGAGAGAAGAAAAGTGGAAAAATAAGGAAAAAGAGGGGAAAAATAAGGGAGAAAAAGAAAAACAAAAGAGAGAAAATAACAAACCAAACGAGAGAAACAATGAGAAACAAGGGCAAAGGGGAAGAAATAAAAGAAAAGTTGCAATCGGGAATAAAGAACGCCGGGATGATGCAAGCAGTCAAGCAAAATGCATAATAGAAACCGTTAACTGCTTAAGTGCATTCACTACCCAAATGTGCGGGTACCAATATGTTAAATGACTTAACGCTAACGTGATGGTTTCATTTTGTCATGTCATTCCAGAAAGGTGGTTGGTTTGTGGTTTTAAAGTGGTAACTCTTATTTGCAACACAAAGACAAAAGGCAATGGCAAACAACAATAGAACTGAGTTGGTTGATATCGGTACCCGACAACAGTAGATTGAACCGGATAATGAGTTGGTTGAGGAGGTGCGGATGTTAAGACAACACATGACAGACATGTATCAAGCCTAGATGACTAGGAATGCACCACCCCTGCCAGCACCAATTTTTCCGGATGCTGCCCTTACCCAAACTCCCAACACAATGCCAGATGATCTTCCATATTCTCCAGATAGATCCGCTTATCACAATCCTCCCAACTACCCTAATAACTCCATCACTCATCCTCCAGTTACATCTTCTCGAAATTACTCTCCTGTCATATCCACTACCCCAAACAATGAATACCCACTCAAAGCTCACAATGCCCAATATCACCCCCCAAAGGTTGTCCGCAAGGTCCTTGATTCGTACAAGAAAAGTTCCCGGGATAAGCTTTATGCTAGAAATGTAAAGGTTACAGGAAGAGAAGGGCGAGATGGGGTACCCAGGAAGTTGAAAAGCGCAGAACAGTCCTTAAGGGACAACCAAAGAATGGAAGGCCAGGGTAGCATGAGTTGCAAAAAACTGATTGTGTCCTGTGACATCCGCTTGCCCACAGGGTTCAAAGTACCAAAATTTAACTTGTACGATGGGCGTGGAGATCCGGTGGCTCACCTGAGGGTTTATTGTAACAAAATGAGGATTGTTGGAGAGAAAGATGACGTGATTATGGAATATTTCAGTGAAAGCCTAACTGGGGCAGCCTTGGATTGGCATACCCGTCAAGATGTTGATAAATGGTTTACATTGGGCGACATGGCTCAAGACTTTGTCCGAAACTTTAAATGCAAACTAAGTATTACCCCAGACCGCACCTCGCTATCTAAGATGGAAAAGAGGCCAGAGGAAAGCTTTAATGAGTTTGGGCTCAGATGGAGGGAGCAAGCTGCTCGAGTCAGTCCTCCGATTAGAGAAGAAGATATGGTTGGGCTTTTTCTACAGGCCCAGGGACCCACCTACTACAGTCATTTGATCCCGGCCCTGGGAAAGACTTTTAATGACGTGTTAAAAATGGGGGAGCTAGTAGAAGAAGGGATCAAGTCAGGCAAAATTGTGAGCTATTCGGAAGCCATTCAGAACGTCCTAGTAAGGTTGGTTGGAAGAAAGAGGAACAGAAAGGATGATCCGATAAGTTTTCTTGATCGACACTTCCAGCCTCAACGTCATCCCCGTGATTATCCTCGTGCACTAGATGACTCTCCTCGATGCTATTTCTCTCCACAGAAATCCCCAAAGTCGCACATCACATTCTCAGTACCCAGTTCCTCAAAATGCCCATCTACACCCGCAAGCTTACCAAAAACACCCCGGATCAGGTTTTCGGCCCAATCCAACATTCAAGAATGAGAGGTTAAGGAAGAAGAAAACCTTCACTGTGTTGGGAGAATCATATGCCAGTCTGTTCCGGAGGTTAAGGACATTGGACATCTTAAAACCGACTTAGACAAAAATGCCTAACCCTCTTCCAAAGAAGTTTGATCCTTCTCAAAGGTGCGCATATTACTCAGGTGCCCTTGGGAACGACATAGAGAAGTGTTGGAATATGAAGATTGTGATTTAGAAACTTATTGATACAGACGACATTGTCGTGCAAAGTCCATATACAACAAATACAAGCCAAAGTCCATCTCTTGTGCATAATGAGACGCATATGCTGGGTATGATTTATTTTGAAAAGGAACATGAGAACTCTTCCGAGATTCTTGGAGGTCCGCATGCTACTAAGGTTTCAGCATTATCAGAGGCTGATCGTGAGAACGAGCCGAAAAAAGGAACCCAAAAGCAGTTTGCTAAGAACAACATGATGAAGACTTGTGTGAAACTCAGTGGATAGGATGCCGTGCTTGATAATTGGGAAGACGCTCCACCTCTTGGAGTTTTGGTGGTTTATTTTGTTGTCATTTATGTTGTCCGGGTTATTTCAGGGGCGTAATCTGGATATTGTCTTGTGTCTCAAACCCCTCTATCCTTTCACTTTGCCTTGTTTGTCTAGTCGTAATAACTTGTTTAGTGCTGTCTAGGTTTGTTCAAAGGTTGTAACCCTAGTCTAGTTCGCTTGTTTTGTCGTTTAAACCCTTTCACCGTCAGTCTAATGCAATTCTTTGTTTCCCACCATTTCTAGTCATTTTATTTAGTTCCCCTCTCCTTTTACAATTCTTTTCATGCTGGTTCTAGTGACATGACATGCACGCATAATTCTCAGTCTGGTTTAAAAGTCATCAATGAAACAATGTTGAAGATGTAAGAACATTCGAGGGAAATAAGTAAGGGCATTCTGAGATCGCTTCAATCCCAAATTGGGTGAAACTGGGGGCAAATGGAACATAAAGAAATACTGTCGAAATGCATCACGCCGCATCGGTACGGAGCCAAAGGCAAGTTTGTACCAAGTTTACAGAGGCCGTTCGTGGTACCTAGATTGTCGTCCAATGGCACTAGGTAATTGACAAATGTAGAAGGCAAATATGTGGATATGGTTATCAATTCTGGTGCAATCAAAAGATAGCATGTATGGTTGTTTAACTGTGTAGTTTATACTTGGCATGTTTTGGAGATTGGAATGACGAATGCATTTTATTCTGCTATCCAAATACTTTATCCGTTGCTACCCCTTTTGAGCCTCATTTATTTTCTTTCGTACCCCTCTTTCGGAATCAATAACAAAACTAGGAAGCCCGAGTATGGAAAATCAGTAGAGAAACAAGAGAAAAACAGTCCAAAAGAAAAGAAGAAGGAAAAGAAAAAGAGGAGATAAGAGAAAAGAAAAGAAAGGAAAAGAGAAAAGAAAAAGAAAAAAAAAGAAGAAAAAGAAAAATAAAAGAAAAGAGAAGAAAAAATAAAAGTGAAAGAAAAGGAAGATCACAACAACGAAGTAATGGCCTGAACTACGTTTGACTTGATCCCGAAAGGGTACGTAGGCAGCCCCTCTATGAGGTTCAGTCACAACAAAATAAAAGTCCAAAGTTCCCAAAAAAACAAAACTGGGGCAGACGTTGTGGTTGTTGTGGGAAATCCGATTCCAAAAGTTGTAATTCTGAACCCATGATGAAAATGTTTTGAGCCTTTAATACCCTTTCTTTCTAACCCTATCCAAAAGTCCACATTACGGTCCAAAGAAAGACATTCTGATCAATTTTTGAGAAATGCCGAGTCAAGCAATAAGAGACGAATCATATCAGGGGCAACACTCCAGTCCCAATGAGGGAAATGAAGAATGGGAGAGTATTATTGAGGGGAACCCTCACGGGTACCCCAAGGCAATGAAAGCTGAGAGAAATCAAATGAAAGAGTCTTATTGGTGAAAACCTTCACGGGCACCATAAGGCGACGGTGAGACGAGATAAAACTAAAATGAGAGAGGCTTGATGGTGAAAACCCTATGGGCACTACAAGCCGAAAAAGGATTTTGAATTAGAACGGGTAAGCGGAGCATTGAAGCCCAGTTCCACGGCGGAAAGGTGCAACAAAAGCCGAACGTCAGATTTGCTAAAACAGAGTGGGCTGCAGGTGCATGCCAAGGTCGTTAGAGTCGGTATCCACATCCGATGGGTTTCTACCCTGTAGATTTCTTGTTAGGAATCGTCTCTTTCCATTATCCTCTACTCTATTCCTCATACTTTTTCCTCATACTTTTTTTACTCCCTCGTCCTGAGTCTTTTTGGTTATAACAAGTGAGAAATGACTTCAAAATCTGCCACCAGCTTTCCAATTGAACAAAACGGGATCTGGTGAACACATCAAGGCGTCAAGTCAGGCAAAAACAGCAGGCACAATGAGTTGGCCACAATCAACATGCTTTGAGAACCGTGTGAAATACAAGGGCGTGGTATATATAAATTCAGGAACAATGCAATAGATGGAGGATGTTTCGTGAACAGATCGGAGATATCTTCTGTGATAAGGGTAACAAAGAAAGTGGTTAGCACGGTCACCGAGTGGGAATCAGTCATCATGGTGAGTAAAGGAACAATAAACTCAAGGCTGAAACCAGTGGTTAAATCGAGGAATAACATCATATACACGAAGTGGGAACAATAGACATGTTGTGGGATTTATATAAGACATGAGGATTGGGGAGATGACAGTTCATGCAATGCAACAAATGGAGGATATTGGGCCGCCTTCAAAGTTCAAGGCCACAAACCAACCACCACATTTTAAACTCACAAGTTTTCTTTGTTTAAAAATAGGAAACAAAGAAATGCAAGAAAGTTGGAAGGAAAGAAAGGGGAAGAAGAGGAGAGCCGACAAAAGGGAAGTTTCTCAAATCTTTGCCTGTCTTGCTAGTGTGCACAAATGTTGCCATTGCTTTTCACATTTTTTTCTTCCTAGGACAAAAAGTCCTAGTCTGATGGATTTTCCTCCAAATCAAAATCTTAGTTTGACGAATCTTTCTCCTAGGATAACAAAATGAATCTAGTCTGATGAATCTTCTCCTAGAGTCAAAATCTTAGTTTGATGAATCTTTCTCCTAAGATAGAAAACCTAGTTTGATGAACTTTCTCCTAGGACCAACATCTTAGTCTGATGAATCTTTCTCCTAAGATAGCAAAAGACCTAATCTGATGAATCTTCTCCTAGGATCAACATCTTAGTCCGATAAATCTTTCTCCTAAGATAGAAGACCTAGTTTGATGAATCGTTCTCCTAGGATCAAAATCTTAGTCCGATAAATCTTTCTCCTAACATAGAAAACCTAGTCTGATGAACTTTCTCCTAGGATCAAAATCTCAGTCTGATAAATCTTTCTCCTAAGATAGAAAACCTTAGGATCAAAATCTCAGTCTGATAAATCTTTCTCCTAAGATAGAAAACCTAGTCTGATGAACTTTCTCCTAGGATAAAAAATCTTAGTCTAATGAATCTTTCTCCTAAGATAACAAAAACCGACATCTTAGTCTGATGAATCTTTCTCCTAAGGTAACAAAGTGGACCTAGTCTGATGACTTTTCTCCTAGGATCTTGTCACGACCCAATTCCTAGTCGTGATGGCGCCCGACCGCAAGGCTAGGCAAGCCCGACCAATCCTTTACCAAAAATGGCATTCCAGCTGAAGAAGAAGGAATTCAAGATTTAAAACAACCAGTTTCATAACAAAACTCCCACTCAGGGATAAGCAACATGATTGGAACATAGCTTAACAATAATCCACCTAAAATCGAGGGGTCACGAGTACTGAGCCTCTACCAAGATAGAATACAAGTCTGAAAAGTGAAGGATACAATGCCTGAACCGAAAGTAATACAGAGTCTAAAATACTGGGAAAGAAAATAATAAGGATCGGAGAAGTGGGTCCTACGGACGTTGGCAGCTACCTCAAGTCTCCGTCTGTCTGAAAGTCAGCAGCAACAACAACTTTATACCTCAGGAGCACCTGAATCTGCACACAAGGTGCAGGGAGTATGGGGTGAGTCTACCAACTCAGCGAGTAATAAATATGTATGAAAACCCGAAAGCAAGGAACCACAATAAAGCACAATGTAAAGCTAGCTACACAGTTCTATACCGTAAAATTTCCA
>MU670808.1:0-33146 GCA_026770625.1 Nicotiana glauca
CTAGCCCTAGGTTCCGCCATTGATAAGCTCGAGCAAGAGAAGGAACAGAGAGAGACTTAGAGAGAAGAAAAGGAGTTGGAAAATGAAGAAATTGTTTCTTCTGTTAGTTGCTTAGCTGTAAATGAACTGTATACCCCTTATTATACTAACTAACATAATTAATCACCTACTAACTTCCTTAGCTAATCACCTTCTAGAATAGTACTTAATCACGCCCAACTATGTCTTATAAAAAGCATAAAGCGGTCGCCGCAAATATATTCTGGTTAACAAGTCCGGAGCTGAATCCCACAGGGAACATCACAGCTGTTAGACTTATAAAAATTCACGTATTTAATCTTCAGAGATGTTTGAGTAACAAAATGGGTACTATTAACTAAATATTATGTAATAAAAATACAATAATTAAGAACTAGCTATAAACTGATTGTAAGCAAGAATGAGAAAGGTCTAAGGTTCTGATTTTCCATATTGTCGGAATCCTTTCCGCTATGTTTGCTATAAATTTGCCTAAGTTTTCTCTATCGATCATGAGCACTCTAACTTTCGTAACTCTCTATTGAGTAATTACAACAATATACTAGACATATTCTCCCATTACGCTAGCTAACTTTTAAGTACAACTCACTTAGATCTCACTCAAGGTTTCGTTATCCCTAATCCCACCTTTAAACCCTTCGTATTGATCCCTCATATACATTAGGAGTGATGATGTTCAACAACAACCTAAATATACACTCTCTCCCAAGTAATGGACACTAAATATGAACATCTAATTGAGGGCCCTTCAATCAATAACAATAAGCATATAGTTGAACAAATAGAGATAATATGATGGCAAATCTATATTAACATAACGAGAAAGTCATCCTTCAACAGGTTCCATCAAAACCCTAGATTAGGTATTTAGATACTCATCCTCATAATAAAACTTCTACAAATAGTTTGCATAATCAAATTACAAATTAAAGAGGAAGGAATGTAGAATTCGATGATAATATCCTTCCGAAATAGTAACCCCTAGGTCTTTGGTGTGTCAAAAGTCCTCCAAATAGCATTTTTACATGTATTTATACCAAGTAGAGTCGAGTCCACACGAAACACCCTTTCTTGCGCGAATTAGGACTTAGCTCTACAAATTTTGTACAAGTGCGCCAAATGTTGCGTCGCACAGTGCGGCGCGGTAGTGGGAAACTTCAGAGAGCTAGTTTTCAATGCCTGTCGTGAAATTACACACCTGCGGTGCACAGTGCGGCGCAGTAGTGCAAATTTCTCAAAGTGAATTTTTTTATCTTCTTTTGACATCCAGACTTGGTACACGACCTCCGAACACGATCCCGGCTTAATGCATTGGGCTTTTGCTCAGACTTCAAAGCTCTAAATTTATCGATTTATTCAAATTAAAATTTGAACTCGGGATCACTTCCTGCAAGGCACACGCACTAAGTGTAATTCATTATTATTTGAGCTTAAGCACACGTAAAAATGCAGTAATTGGAATGTAATACTATGGCTAAAACACGAGTTTCTAGCCTCACATCAACACCCCACACTTGAATCATTGCTCGTCCTCGAGCATTTAAACTACACTTCACATAGGGATAACCTTACATCAAACAACCTCCCTAATACACCATGCCAAGAATAATTAAAGTAGACTGAGCACCTTATCATAACATCCCACCCTCAAGATTCGACTCAAAAGTACCGTGCATTATTCACAACTTGCTCACTCACTCTAACATGGACGTCAATGACATTACCTATCCTTCATGAATCACGTGCCCTCACACAGAAAAAGAGAGTAGTTCCACACAATAAAATTTAAGAATTAGGAACTCAAAATAGAAAAAATTCACTCGCTCTTAGAAATAATATTCATATGACAGAAAAGATGCACCATAGGTTTGCCTGTAGTGTACTACTCTACTAATCGAGCTCATTCAGTCTAGGATCAAGTAGGACTTTATTTGGTTGTAACGTAGGCTGAGGGACGGGTATGATACATTTAGATATAAGAGTGACTACACCTCCCTAAGCACTTTAATACATACACTTTAACATTTAAAAACCCACTTATGTCAAACCAAATTCCACTTTCACATCAATGTATATTACCCCATACTTCTTTAAGCACAATTACATCAAGAGTCACCACTTATCAAGGTATAATTTTTTTTCCCACAACAATACAACTTTTTTTTTCCATTCAAGCGGCTCTTATTTTTTTCAATACATTGCACCTTTATCCTTATTTCTTTAGCTCCACTCAAAAGCCAAGCCAACCACCCCACACTTTAACCTTTGCAAGGTTCCTTACAATTCAAGTGCTCCTCAGAGGTGAAAAGATTCAAATATATGGCCAATTCAAACAATTGGGTAAGGCTTGTAATGTGGTTGCCAAAAAATAGGATTACAGGCTCAAAAGGGTTAACTACGTTACATAATATTAGGCGGGTAAAATATACATATCTGGTTCAACAATGAAACGCCTATATTACTTCCATGACTGAATGAAACTACTATTTCGCTTTGCAAACACTCGGGGAAAGTTTTAGGCATCAAATGCAATGCACCGAATAATACAAAATCTTACACATGGCACATAACTCACTCAGGATCGGGCTCATCAAGACACTCTAGCCAAAGCCGTTAAGCACAATTATAATCACACAATTTAAGGCACTTATTTAAGAGTCAATAATTGAGCCTAGGTGTCACAACTAATGCACTTACCATTCTCAAGGCATATGTAGTTAAGGAAAATTAATCCTTTAAATTAGCTTTCTGACTCAAGATTCTTAATTCCTAAAAATAAAAAGATCTAACTGCACCCGGTTCAAGCAAAACCCTTGGAAAAGAACCGCGGCACAAAGAAAAATCAAGGGGGAATTGTTACACTACCTAAAAAACTGAAATAAAAGACATTTTTTTTATTTTCACATATATGTAAAAAAAAAAAAATCCGACTTATCTCCCTCAAGACACCAGTCGGCAATATCCACCATCGGGAAGAGTCGAACTAAACACTTAATTACTAACTATTACAGACTGATAGAGTTCAGAATTATAGTTTACAAACCACAGTATCTATGAAAGCAAGAAACAAATCAAACAACACCAACTGGAAAATAAATTAAAAAAAAAACTACAAGTACAATCAAATAGGTGCACCCCACCCTACACTTAAGAGATTTCATTGTCCCCAATGCAAAATAGTAAAATCAAGAGTGAAAAGAAGGTGACTCCCTAAGGCCCAAGGCCTAATAATTAGTACCCTCGAAGGTGCGCAAATACTCCTCATCATCGGAGGGAATGGAGTTCACATCCTTATCAGGTGGCAGCTATCCTCCTCTCGTCAACCCCAACCACTGCTGAGTCATAGCAGAAATGGGGTGATCTTGCTGCAACTCCTCCAAATCGGCCTCCCCTCGAGCAGCACGAAGGCTCAAGTCAGCAAACAGTAGCTGTAGTATCTCCTCAACGCGGACCATCCTCTAGTCCGAATTAACAGCAGTAGCAGGGGGTCTATCACCGACGTAACATCATACGCCTTAATAGGATATGTCACTGGAATAGTCTGATCATAGTGAAAATCCTCCTCTACATGGTGTGCTCACAACAATCGAGTGATCATACGCGGGTTATAGAGACGGCGGGCCCCAAGTGGTCGCACTCTAGCCATATGCTCCAGCATGAGTTTGTTCATAGGTAAAATGTATATGAGGGACTCAGACTACCCCATTAGAAGTGTGCCACAAGCAATCAACAACCCACCCGACTACTAACATAATGGTAAAATCACAAACCACGGACTATGCTAGCTTAAACTACAAAATTAAGAAGCTAATCTAGTAACTAAGAAGAGAAATAAAAGAAGTTATACTAATGCACTACTAACAAACTTCATTAAGTACAACACAACACTACACAAACACAAAGCATGAATCGAACATGCCAATTATCACCTAGCACCACATTATCTCATTACAATTATCCTCCGCTAAGCTACAATGTCATTTTCTATGTCATTGAGGCATTTAATCAAGCACATGGTATTCACCAAAGTTAACTTATGATTTTAACTTTAATTCTTCCAAGATTACTACACAACCATACCAATCAACCATCCTACCACCACCACAATGTAACAAGGGCACAAAGTGCTCCAAATTTGCACAAATATTCCACCAATTTTCGGCCTTTAAGGCACCTCCACCCAACTTCACCATTAACATTTTCTATAAGAATCAAGACATACTAAAAATCTTCCACAATTATAAGCATAATGGAAACCTAACAAGTTAAGCACCAATCATGGTCAAAATAAATAAAGAAATGGAAAAAACAATTAGCACCACTACACTACCTGAGGTTTAGTTCAAATAAAACTATACTACTAAACTATAATGAATAATTCAAAGAAAAGAGAGGAGAGTAGAGAAACACTTACCTTGAGGATGAATGGAAGGGATGGGAGGTGTGTGTGGGAGAGGAATTTTGAGAAGAAAAGAGAGTGGGGGAAATATGGGAAAGGGTCTTCCGTGTATTCTGTAAGGAGACAGAGAAAACAATGAGGGGGCAGGGAGTGTTGAACGGATAAGCAGTAAAAATAACTAAAGAAATAATATTTTTTATAAATTTTGAACTGCCGCGTTGCACACTGCCGCCCAGCGTACGGCGTGGTTGTGTATTTTTCTCGGAGCTCGTTTTGTTTTTTGACATTTAGCTTATGGGTTGCATCCCGATTCTATTGTGTACTTAATTTATGTTCAATTCATGCTTATACCTGCCCAAACAAGTCTCATAACTGTTGATACCCAATTTTTTCCAAACTATTTTCAAACTCGCATATATGCCTTCAAAATCCCTTTTTATAATAAATAATAATTTTACGTATTTTTATCATATTATTTCCTGTTTATTTAATAATTTATGTTCCATAATTATTCATAATTATGCATAAATGATGCCAAAATAATTTCAAAATGTGTATTACTCGATATATCCCATTAGAATTCGATTATTTTCCAAATTAGCCAATATTGGCATTATTTAGCTAATTTTAACAATTATTACAACAACATACAAATACATTTATATCGTTTTAAAATCCATAACGGACCATTTTATATTTTTATACTAGTTAATCATCTCAATTTTAATTATTTGGTCTTAATTTTGTTTATTAGCTATTTTAACTAATTAATTATTTTGTTTAAAATGGGTATTTAACATTTGTCCTATTTCCTATTTAAAACCTAGCCAATTTTAACCCCAACCCATCAGATTTAATTAAACCCAATTAACCCAAGACCCAACCAAATCTGCCTCAGCCCAATCCCTAAATTAACATGGCCTAGTTCCGAACTAATCTGAGCCATTGATCAAATAAGATCAACGGCCTAGATCCCCCTTTCCATAATTAAACCCTCACCTACCCCCTTCCCCCCGTCTCATTTTCGAGACTCTTTATCTCTCTCTATCTCTCATTCTCTCTCTATCTCTCTGTTACTCTCTAGAAGCCCCATTGGCTTCTCCCCTCCGACGGGGTCTGTTCACCTTCTCCGACCGGTTTTCTCACCGGAACCTATGGCTCCTCACTATCTCTTGGTCATCTACCCACTTCTCAACCACTCAGTGATATCCTAGGCTCTTAAGATGAATCTGTAGCAGTTCACTCACCTCCTATGGGTCTCTTGCCATTTTTCGGCCAACCCCCGACCGTTTGAGTAAGTTTGCAGTCTCTCCCGCTAAATCTATGCCGTTCATGAGGTTTGCCCTCTTTTCTGGGTTCCACAAAACCTTAGTCCTTTGTCTTTTGGGGTTTCTTTTAAGATCTGTTCTATATTTACGGTGCTATGAAGTTTCTTCATGTTTTTCTCCGAAAAATTCTATTTTTAACAATTTCAAGAACTAGGGTTTCTCGACCCTGTTCTTAAAATAATTTTCCTTTGATTTTTAAAACGTCTCAACTGTGTTTAAGCGATTATTGTTATGCTGAAACCCCAATTTTTAGGTTAATCTTTATTATGTGTATCCGTTTGATACTCAATTGTGTGCACTCATGTGTTCTCTCTGACTCTTGTTTAATTCACTACTACGACATTTTCCTGTTGGTTTCTATGAATATCTCTTCCTGTTAATCATGTGACTGCTATTTAAATGTTTGATAATTTTGAACTTTACCCTACTAGTTGTTTACTTGATGATTTGTGCTGATCCTTTTATGTAAAAATCCTATGCTTGTGATATTTTCCTTAAATACATGATCTTGTATATTTCTTCTGTAATTTTGTACTAATTTTTGAATTATTTCTACATTTATGAGATGCTTTCCTTAATTAATTTGGATTCCCTGTGATTACAATTGGATCTGGGATCTTCTTGGTTGATTTTCAAACTGATGCCCTATTTTTAGTTTATAAATACACTGTTATTTCAACTTTCCTTAATTACCCACTATGTATTTGGCCTTATTTATGCACTATGTGATTTCTTTGCCCTAATCAGCCTTACTGAACTGATTTCTTTTTCTTATTATGCCTTGACTAACCGTTTGAACTAGACTCCTTAATTAAAAGAGTCCATTTGTCTTAATTGACACTAATTGATTGTTATTTCCATGTTTGTGCACTCTTTGCCTATGTACTGCTTGTTTTCAAAACTATATAAAGAACTGTCTTCCCTCTTTGCAAACACACTGAGATTCACACGAATAAACACACTAACACACACACAAAAAAATTGACATTGAGATCACTAATCACACAAACACACCCAATATCGAGTAATTTCTACTGCTCTTGTGCTTTTTCATACTACTGCTGCTCTCATCCTGCATATTACTATTCTATTGTTGTTCTCCTTGTCCTGTATACTGCTACTGCTGTGCTAACTCCAACACTTTGTTGTTATCTATTATCTAACTGGTATGTTTTTTTTCTGATTTAGCTTTATGGCATCTACATACAATATGCTCCAGTTTTTTTGTTTACTTACTTACTGTTCTTTATGTGTTTCATCCTTTGGTTCCACTACTTACCATGTAACTAGCTTAACCCCTATCATGTGTTCCCCTTTTGTTAAGTCTGAATGTGTATCTTGTTTTTCATATGGTTCCTTGTAATTATGTCATTACTACACACCTATCTGTCCCTTTCGTTGAGCCTGATATGTCTCCAGTTTATTCTGAGACTCTAGTATGCTTATGTGTTCATGGGTTGCTGTTTCTCCCCCTGACCTGATTGTTGATACTTGCTTTCATTATGTGCTTAAAACCTTCCTCTCCTGCTACTTAAGTATTATGTAATCCTGATCCTATTAATATATGCTATTATGTGACAATTATGTGGTAACTATATGATAATTATAACTCTATCTAAATACTGATATCAAAGTTATCTGTCCCCAATCCCTTACCCATATTTGTGTTTGCTCTTTCATGAGTTCTTTACCTACTGGCTGCAGTTGTATTGCTTCTCTCTGTGATAAACTGTTTTCCAAAATCCTTCATCATTTTCTGAAATCATCTTTTCAAAGCTGTTGTCTCAATTACTCTTTTCAAACTTAAATTCTCTTTAAACTCCAAGCACCTCCCCACTACTCTTTAGACTCTGGGTTCTGCCCCCTTCGAGTGAGCACTGCCTTGGGGACCTCTGAGTACCCATTAAACTCTGACACACAAGGGTGTCCTTCTACACTACACTTACTCATCCCTAGCTAGGCTGGGTGTGAGCACTATCTAGGATCTTCTGAGGTCCTTAGACACTATGACACACTTTGATTGAAAGGTCATGGCATATGAAAAGTGGATCTAGTACTTTGGGCCTACTGTTAGGCCTTCTATAGTATAGTTTCTTGATTTCTCTTTTATTCAGTTGTGCAATTTAGGCAATATTGATCTGTAATAATTATTTGTAAAACACTTCACGGCTGGATAGTGAAAAGGGTGGGGATAATGCAGGCTTAGTATAATTTTGGGTAGAAAACATGCCTTAGGATTTACTTCACCTTTGTGCGCAATAGAGATCCTGCATAGGACATGTTTGCATTAGATATCATGTTTTCTTAGGTCTATTCATGTATGCATCTCATCACATCCATGTTCATTTAGGGATCCACGTTAGATATTAACGATGTTAACTACATGCTTCATTACAAATAATGCTAAATCACTTTTTTTAAACAATGATGTCTGCATGTATAACTCATATGTAGATATCCTGTTCTTGCGTGTATTATTTTTAAATCGCTCATTCCTATTGCTAAAACTTATTAAAACCTGTTGTTTACCACTGTTTTCACATCTAGAATTCATGTTTAGGTTCTGAATCTGAGACTTTCATTGTGTTTGAGACGTGCTATTTACATGCCTTATTTGTGGAGGGATATATGAGCCATATAATTGTTTATGTGTACCCCATATGTGCAAGTCCTAATTGTTTCTCTACTTGTCGTTTAGAATTTTATCCTTTAAAACCTAGGGGCTCAACTTGGTACTCACCTTGTACGACTAGTAGTCCCAAATACCTCCGGGACTGATAGGATTGGGGCGGGTAGTAGCATGCAATAGGAAAATGAGACCATTTTGCATTTAGTACCTTAACGGGATGGGAAATGGTATATATGAATATGATGAGCACGCAATAATACCACGTGCATAGACGGTTACCAGGTGTTGTGTGGGGTGATCCATATTATTTATAAACCTAGGACCCCTTCCCTTTACTTGTTTATTTTTCAGAGTTTTGAAAAAATTGTTCAATTTTCAGCTTCTTTAACCTCTTTTACTCTAATTACTTGCATCAATTATGTGAAAACCCCTCCCTTTTACTTGGTTATTTTCAGAACTTTTGAAAACTGCTTTCTTCTTAAACTTCAGCTTCTTTAACTTCTCTTAAAGTTCTCTTACTTCAGTTGCTTGCAACCGTTATGTGAAAACTATCTCGTATTTACACAGATCGGCCAACACAAATTACATCTCGACCGAAGCAACCCCCTGGTGAAATGCGGGGATATGAGCCTTCACCTTCTTGGAAGTTCTCCGACCTAGCATCAAAGGAAAACTATAAATGGCAAAAAGTAATACACCACAACAAAAGCGAAATAATTATAGGGGCGAAACCTGACTTACCGGTCGAGGGATTGAGCCCTAAACTCTTGTTAAAGGACACCTATTCATGGATCCTATGGTGTGAGTCAAGACACGGGCCACCCAATCACTGAGATCGGCGACCAAAAATCTCAGTTGCAAAAGGAAAAATGGCGTAACAAGTCACGAATCACGTAGAGAGGGGAAGAACATACTCCAAATAACAATACTTACAAGAAAAATTCCGTTGTTCAGGAAAGTCGATAGGGTTTGCCACCACATGCTCAGTTTTATTGAAGAAATAATAGGCCCAAAACAGGTGGTTCGTCCTATCATCCATCCCTGCCAACAACCCTTTGGTTCGCGGTGGCGAAGGTGAATCATCGTGCCCCTATGGAAGCTCAACCGAAAAGATGTCGTAGATGGCAAATAGGGACTTCGCAGCTGGCGAGCTTCGCAAACTTCACCAACATAAGGAAGATCTTGTAAAGGTAGGGAGAGAGCTATGCTGGGCAGATGTGGTAGTAGCGGAAGAAATCCTCCGCCAACAGAGGTAGAGGAATAGAATAGCCTATCTGGAAGACTGGAATGGGTAGGCATAGAACGCACAATAGCCATGCCTGTGAACTTGAACCACGTCATCTCCGGCCAGAACCAGGTCGATGTGGGCTGGAATGTCGTATTTGGTCCTAAGGGCGAAAATGTGTTTCGGCTCCATCTTAGACTTTACAGACTCCGATTCAAGGGTCAACTCCTTAGAGAAGTCAAACTTAAAAGTAAGGTTACGAGAAGTGATCTCCTCCACGGTAGGAAAGCTCTCATCCTCTATCACTGTTGATTATCCGCCGCCAGAAGGCACGACCACCAATAATGGAGTAAGGTCAAATATTATCTCGGCATTGGGGGTCACAGTAGCCATTTTTCGATGATGTGTATACAAGGTAATAGAAAGTAAAAAAAGGGTGGCAACGACAGCAGTTGCAGGAAGCAAGAACACAAGAAGGAGAATGAGAAGCAAGTGCAGGGATGAAGAAATTAGATAAATGCAAAAGTTCCTTTAAGAAGTTTTCCCCTCTATATTTATAGGCATCAGAGGCGTTCGAATCGATGCAAGCAACCGCCAGCAACCCCAGAATCGAAATGACAGGAGCTCAAAGAATGAGGTAACACATGTGGAAGATGCTGAATGATGATGCATGCATTATGATGTCACCTTGCACCAGCCTCGTGACCAATGACTCTCAAAATGCATGTCATCGCTTCAGCTGCAAACATCCCTACCCGATCATCACGCCAAAAAACTTTTCTTAAATTGCCAACTGATAAAGTTCGCTCACCGGGGCTGACCAGAAGGCGGCCTCGACAAGCGAAGGGACTAACTGTATGGGTCAAAATCGGACTTAGGAAATCAGGCGTGATGAGATCGCTAAATGAGAAGAGGTCGACTTTGGGCGGCAAAGCCGAGGTCGGCCGAAGCCTAACAACGAGCAGTCGTTGAGCAAGCCGCTGAAGCTGAGGTCGAATAGCGAGAAGCAGGAATAACGGCTAGTGCAGTCTCTGGACTAGAGATGGGAATATTCCCTTTGTTGTACCTTTTTTTAGGGTTTTTAGAGAACATCCCATATAAATAGAAAATGAGAGAGACGAAAGAGGCACATGAGATTCATTCGGAGAAACTACTATAATAAGTTGACCCTTGAGAGAAAATACAAAGTGCACCTTTCCATAATGATTAATTTTATCGATTATTCTTCCATTGCACTCACATGATCCAAGAAAGCATTGTTCATATTCTTATCTACTGCCACATTTCGTTTTCAAGAGGAAGAATCTTCCACATCATTTAATATTTGGGTGAATTGTTCTTCCTATTTACATTTTACCACTTTTCATATTTATTGCCCATAATTCATTCTTCATTTATTTTCCATGGTGCGCATTTAATGATTGAATACAAGACTCTGAGCACTAAGTAAACGATATCATTTAAATTCTTAGCTAGAACTAGAAATTATTATTCTTGACTAGGATTCACCTTTCACCTCTATTATGTCTCAATTAGTATAACAAAAAATATTATACTTTTTGGTCAAATACTTATTCCTATTGTACGTCTTAGTAACTGATGATCACTTGTCAAATTGACTGTAGTGTTATATGTACTTGTAAGTTATGGAATGAATTTCTAATATGTAGTAATTGATGTAGATTAGTATATCGAAATCCTCATTAAAAGCAAGTCTTTTTTTTTAACATAAAAAAAATGTCTTTTATTTTTTAAAGGTTATTATTTTAATTAAATAAAAATAAAAGTTTAATTAAAGTCTGTAATAATAAATACTTAAAATTATTTCGCACTTTTTTAAAAGAGTTATCAAACATAATTATCAACTAGTGGAAAAGGCATTTGTTTATCGGACATAACTTATTTGTAAAGTTTACATATATATTACCCTTTTAGACTCCACTTGCGAGATTATACTGAACTTCCTGTTATTATAGTGAAAAAGATATTTTTTAACGATGCCAAATACAAATTACTTTTTCCTAAAAGTAATTCTCTAAAAAACTATTTTATTAGAAATGCTTATCAAAATAAGTCGGTTTTCACAGCTCGATAAACATGTTCTTTTTTTGACTTTGTCCTTTTTCTGTTTGAGATGCGGAGGTAATTGATGAAAGATTTATTTTGAACATTTTCGTTTAAGTGTACGTAGACCCCTTATTTGTTTACAGGCTTCATATAAGTCAGTGATTTTTTTTCAAAAAAAATTATCCTTGTTTACGTCACTGAAAAGTTCTTTAAATACGAGTAACTATTGTTTGTAATACATAATGATAGCAAAAAAAAACATTCACCTTAACGGATTTGGGACAAGCAAAGACTCGATATACATACTTTATCAGTGACCAAGAAGTCAAACTGTAGTGCTATTAATTTAAACTTCTCGTGTTAATCAAACAACAACAACAATAATAATTATTGCAATTTAATTAATGCTAAATAAATTAAGGTTAATCTGTCTATACTTAAAAGGAAGAAAGTAAGCCATACGATTTGGCCATCTGTCAGGTGCATTGAAAGGCATGTGGCATTTGTTAGGACAAATTAGTTATTTTAGGTTAAAGTAGTTTCTCATTTGAAATTTTAAATATTAAAATACTTAAAAAACATTAAAATACTTAATTAGCTATTTTATATTTAAAGAAAAAAGTACTTCTTACTGTTTTTATTGGAAAACTGAATCGCACGCCATTAGTTAGTTAGGTTTAATTACTTTCGTTTTTACAAATTTTAATTTAAATT
This sequence comes from Nicotiana glauca, assembly GCA_026770625.1. Classification (NCBI taxonomy): domain Eukaryota; kingdom Viridiplantae; phylum Streptophyta; class Magnoliopsida; order Solanales; family Solanaceae; genus Nicotiana; species Nicotiana glauca. Next base: position 12,402 of record MU670808.1, read on the forward strand.
AATAGCTGTATCATTAAATTATTAAATTATTAAATCAATAGTTTTTACGCTAATTTGCCCTAGAAAGAGGAATTGGGAATTTCCCTCTGCAGACCCACGCTCTTCTTCCCCCTATTTGCCCTAGAAATAAGAATCCTAAAAATTCGGATTCTATCCCACGATCTCTCACCACGATTTCAACTCCTAGCCCACGCATTCCTCTTTCCTACATTTTTAGTAACATGATTTCACAGTTTTCTCAATTCAGTTTTCTACTTTTATAATATATACTTCTATTCTTTCTCCTTCCTCTGCATATCAAACAGCAATTGTCGAGTACAAGAGGTGATTTTTATTACAGTTGAGATTGTATATAGATTTCTTGATAGATTTTTTTGTGTTGTTTGTTGACGATATAACTCCTATGGCAACTGTTGCTTACCAATCTTAGGATTATACACAGATTCTTGCTGATTATTTTTTTGAGAATTGTTAGCAAACAGACAATTATTTCACATGATCTGTTGCTTCATATGTGTTTCAATAAGTATATTTTCTTGCAGTTTGTACTAATGTTTATGAATACCTCTGTCTATTTTCAGGACTTAATGGCGGTTCAAGTAAATTTCGTTAGCAAAATTAACAGCAAGTCAATGAATTGGAAATTAAAGGTTCGTGTTGTTAGGCTTTGGAAAAATCCCGATCGCGACAGACCTGATGCGCCTTTTTCTATTGAGATTATTGTGATGGATGAAAAGGTAAACTAAACGAATACTTTCTATTTGCACTGTTTACATATATCTCCTATATTAGAAGCGACAGTTAAAGCTTGAGGATGCACAATTCAGGAGCACAGATATAAGATAATTTTTTGTTCCAGTACATTGATTGTCTCTTTCTAATTAATTAGCACATACATGTTGCTTTTGTTAACTGAAGTAAGAAAAGAGTGTCCTTCATCTTATATCTTTGCTCTTTGTTATCTCACACTATCAATAGTCTCTGTTATGGTTGTCTTTGTTGCTCTGTTCTCTCTATAAGTAAATATATGTTTGGAGATCCAGAAACTATCTGAAATAACTACAAGTGATAAAATCTACAAAAAAAGTAAAAAGTAAAAGAACTTATTCAAATAACCGTGGTTGAGTTTAAGGTTGCAAAAATATACATTCTTTGGGACTCAGGAAGCACTCATTTAATTACATAATCTACTTGCGGAAATAATATTTTTGTTCTATCTGTTGAAGTAGGTGGTTATATACGAATACTTTCTATTTGCATTGGTTACATATATCTCCTATATTAGAAGCGACAGTTTAAGCTTCTTGAGCAGCATGTTTCATCAACATGCCTGCATGCCAACTTTGACTACTATTTAACTGTCTGAACAAAGGCATGTGCATATTTAAATGTGCTGCTGTTTCCACCAATTTATCTAAGAAGTAAACTATTTATGGTTTTATGAGGTAATCCACAACCACAGTACTACACAACTCTATGAATACATATATTACACTCATATATTTGATAACTTAGTCATTTTAACTAATTGACTATTTTTTTAGGGCGACCGCATTCATGCAAGTATTGACAGGTCTTTTATCCAAAGGTTCAAGCAACAAATTAAGGAAATGGGTTTGTACTTCATGAAGAATTTTGTGGTTTGTACAAATAATATGAAACTGAAGACCAAAGACCACAAGTTTAAGTTGATGTTCACGCATAAAACCACTGTTGAGGAAATACATGATACACATTTCAACATGTGCATCTTCAAATTTAAAACCTATGAGCAGGTGTCAAATCCTCATGAATGTGACAATACTGAGCTATTCGGTAATTAAATTTCTTTCATTTATTCCAGTTTTATTTTACTTTTACTAATTTGTTATATGAATGAATATAACAAAACATGGCAGTGAAATAGTAGCTATAAAATAATTTTCCTATTGTGTGGTTGGCTTCTCTTTTGCCTTATCTTTTGACTTATAATAATACACATCTGAACCCCATTTGCTTTAAAGAAAAATAAAACAGAAACTTCTTTATTATTCAGTCTGGGGTTAAATTCAACCTGCGATTTTGTGGTTATATGTTATAAAGCATCTTGAAACCCTCACTTAAGTTGTTATGCATTCTTCAAAGCTAAATACTTACTTTTGTGTAACTAATAAAAGTAGTTGTAAAATTTACGTGTCCTCTTACAGAAATGACAATCTGATTTCTGTCAATCGTGGATACTATATTGCTGTTTCAGTTAAAATTCTATAATCTATTTTTTGTCTTATATGTTTGTTTTACCCATTGCTATATCTTAAGTAGATCATGAAATTAAATTATTCTTTAACAATCTTCATTTATATTGTCCATAAAAATTACTAATTTTGAAAAAATTTCAATGTTATTGTAGATGTTATTGGCGAAATTGTGAGCTATGAAGACGTACAATCTATTAAACAAGATGATAGCATCCGTATGTTCATGAACATTGAGATACAAGATTACGAGTAAGCTCGCCACAATTTATTAAAATAACTAAATATTTCAACAATTCTTTAATTTGATTCTTATGCTTAACCTTATAATAATTGTAGGAGCAATACTATTTCTGCAACTCTTTGGGGAGACTTTGTCGAACAGATCAACCTGTATTTGAATGAATCCAATGATAAGCCTGTTGTCATTGTCATGCAATTGATTAGAGTACATCGATATCAAGGTTATTAAATTATCTACTTAATTTATAATACAATGTCATTATACAATTAGTAAATTCTTAAAAGTTACTTTTATGTGTAACAATATTCGGTGAGGAACACTTGGCACGCGTCGAAGCTTTGGATCAACTCAAATCTTCCTCAAGTTGTTGACTTTTGCTCCAGGTATATAAGTTATACTTAATTAAAAGAGTTGTATTATCAAATTTTAGTGTTAATATTTCTTAATATATCTCAACTTATAAATGAAATAGAATGGTTTCTGTGCGTGGAGAAAGCTCACAAAGAATTACTCAAATTTCATCTCACAAAACTTATTCTATTGCTGATGAGCTAGCATCTGGAAGCATCGAAGTTAAAACTATTGAGGATCTGAGTGACTGTAAGCATGCGAGTACCTACTTTTTAGTGTTGTTAATTTTTAATTATCAAAACATTTATCCTCTCTTTCTCTCCATAAAATTTGTATATACAATTTTTATTTGCAGCCAGGAGATTTTTGGGTTGTAGCAACTATTGTACACGTAGAATTAGACCGTGGATGGTGTTATTTAGCATGCAAAAATTGTGCAAAGAAACTAGACAAAGAGGGCAAAAAATTCTATTGTAAAAAATGCGAGTAGATACAATCTCCCACTCATAGGTATGACCGTAACTTATTGTTTTATTTTACTATTATTAAAGATTAAAAGTTAAAACCACAAACTCTTTTCAGGTACAGGCTACAAGTTAAGGTGATGGATTGCACCGGTACTATTTCTTTGTTGTTGTGGGATAAGGATGCAGCTAAGATTATCGGAAAATCGGCAAATGATTAAAGAATGTTGTATTTGAGGTATAATACAATTATTTAGAAAAATAACACCATCAACTTTGAATTAAGTGGAACATGTTCCAATCTCCTGCATCTCCTTTCGTTCTTATTTTTGGGGTAGTTTAATTTGTGTTTATAAGCTGGGTTAGTTTAACATTTGTTTATCTTTGTAACTATTAAATCCATTGTAATATGGAACAAAAAATTTGTGTACACCATATTACATTTTCTTTTTTACTTTTGTTGTTGTAGCTTCTGTTGACCGTTGTGATTATGTCCTTTTTGTTAGGATTATGGTGCTGCAGACGACTCTTCTTGTCCAGTAGAGATAGAAAATATTGTTGATAAAGTGTTTATGTTTAAAGTGGAGGTTAAGACTTGCAATGGTAAGAATCAAGATGATGTCTTCAAAGTTGTTACACTGACTGATGACGAGGAAATTATAAAGAAATACATTCCTTCTCTACGTGAAGAGGCATTCAAAGTATGTTTCTATACTTAATTTTTCACAACTTTCCTATTTGTTATTGTATTGATTTACTTATTATGCAAAATTTTTTATAGGATCCAGATTTTAGTAATAACGAAGTTAGTCATGAAGATAATGAAATCACGGTGAATTTATAACTCATTATTAATATTATACATAATTCATTCTTTTAATTTATAGGTTTGCAGGTTATACAATAATAAAGCAATAAGAACTATAGCTTAACTATTGATTTTCAGAAGTTTTTTTGTTTTAAATATGTAGGATTCTACTGAAGATAACGAGTTGATCGATGTTGCAAATACACCTGCCAAGATTGCAGTAGTGGTTGAAGAAGATTCGAATGCACAGTTATCGGGAAACAAGATCAAGAGAGTATTTAAAAAAAAGAAGACAGCATAAATTGTTTTCAAATGTAACTGTTGCAGAAACTAAGATCTGCCTGATTACTTAGGTTATTAGTTTCATTAGTTATGAACAAGATGTTTTAATCATTTCATGTTTTTCTTGGTATTGAACTATTCCAGTTTAGTTAGTTTTGTATTCTAATTTGTTTTGGACATTCTCATTGTATCTCATCTTGGCTTCATGCCTTTTCTGTGGACTTTTCTCTAAATTCAAATCCCAGGGTTCACCATTCAGGAACACTGGTGACAATCCACAATCTTGATAGTCGGTTGTTGCACTACTTTCTCCAGTGATGTTGGAGAGGGATAACGACATGCTTGAATGGAATGGTGCAGGTAGAAAGGGTAAGCCAATGCTTCCATACCTACTCGGATTCATAAGCATGCAATTAGCAGTGGCACTCATCGTATGAAACAGATTAGTAGGGTTAACCACCAACAAATATGATATTGGGACCTTCAAGCCCTCCTGAAGAACGTGTTATTATTCCGACAGCTGCAAGGTTGAGGTTAGGGCTCGGTTGGCTACTACCAACAGTAGCAGCCAGCGAAGGATTGTAATCAATGGGTCTTCTAACCTTAACTGCTCTGGCCTGCAAAACATACAGTGCAAAAAGAGCAAATATCAATCAGGACTAAACCTAATTGTTAAAATATGTCGATTTAATGTGCTATTCTATTTCTCACTGACTTGCCAACTCAGGCCACCCGGTTGTATAAACGTATGCACTGACCCCTGTTCTCAAGCTGAAAACAGAACGGAGACTTAACCTGCATAAGGTTCCCTCTTGGTACTGATTCTGCCTTCAGTGACAGCAGTTTCAGAACCCAACTTCCATACTGTCACCTACTTTATCCATCAATACTTGCCAAAACCAATATTAATGCAGAAATCCCACCATTTCATTTATTCTTTGTGATCAGTGCAATCAGAATACTAGAGTAAAACCATGTCCACTCATTATTTTCATGTTTGGAGTACCTCTACCACTGGCCACTTAGTCCCCTGACATGCTATATGTTGGTTTTGGAGTATGATACATTTGGTTATGTAAAGTGAATTTGTTGTGGTGAGTGATTGGAAGCTGATGGTGTACAGAGCTACTCCCATACTTATTCCACAGAAAGCAGCTTAAAGAAACCAGATCAATACTGGTAGGTTCATGAATAATTGTTATACTGTTATTAACATCGTCACTAGCGGTACTCCATGTATCCATACTTAAAAAATCAAAATCTGCGATATATTGGGTAAGTAGTCGAGTTGCAAAATAATTTCCAAGCAGAAATTCTCTGGTAGAGACAGAAAAAATTCAATTTATAGAACCAACTTGTATTAGAGCTACAAAAAAGTTTGACAGAATTATTACTATATATGTTGTATTCTAAATTCAGTTGCCTGATGTCCCAATGATCCATCAGATTTCTCCAATGACCTTAAGTTCCAATGGTCACTTTTAAGTAAATGTAGGTTCATTTTTAAATATATAAATATAACTAAAGGAGAAAATAAATAACCAGTTGAATGATTCCTACTATAACTCTATATGTATTTAATATCTTTTCTCCTTAACTTTAGTTATTAATTACTAAAGTTATCGTGAATGTCGTTTGGTTAAACTGCTGCGTCGGAAACAGTTTTGCTCTTCTCAGCATAAACACGATCTCTCTTCAACTCCCACTTTCCATCTCTCAAAATCATCAAACCATTCATCTTCGTTTCAATTTCTTTAACAAAACATGCATACGAACAAAGCTTCACTGATCGTTCTTCATGGAAAAACAAAAAAACCAATTTTCGAACGAAGTAGAAACAACATACAAAATCAGAAACGGTGCAAACGGAAGTCAGTTACAACAGGTTTCTTCTTTGATTACCATTACCTTCTCTTAAATAATATTATGTATTTTTGATATTGAAGTTCAACTATAACAACATTAGAGTAAATAATATGTTATAATATCTGATTTTCTCTGCTTATAAATGGGGGAAAAAGTTAATTTTGGCCTTGATTTAGTCGAGGTAGATGAGGACAGAGGAAGTAACAGGTGCAGTATCTCAGGATGGGCTTGGTTTAGTCGAGGTAGATGGTCCAATTACTGAAAAACTTCTAGGTGACGCAAGGGACTACTTAAATACTAAACGAGCTGGACTTTTAGGTAAGGTTTTATTAGAAAAAGATTGTAACCAAAGAGGTCATGCAACAACAGAAATTGTGGGTGGTCAGCATGCTTTGCAAATTCAAGGAGGATAAGAAATTGTTAATGTGAACAAAGAGAATGTGATGAATCGAGTAATTAGTGATACCAACGTAGGTGATTTTTTAAAAATTGATAAGGGTCCAGTAAGGTTTCCAAAGGATGTTCCTGGTAGGATAGCCTTAGTAAGGATTTCGAATGTCGTGAATCCAATTGTACAGGCCTATGATAAGCTGGCAACTGCTGCAGCTATAATGTCACCTGGTGGAGTTTTAAAGAGAGCTGTTGATTGTGATGAGGAAATTGAGACTTCTAACAAAAATCCTGTTAGTAAGGAAGTACTTCAGAAGTCTCAACATCATGTTGAGAAGGAGGGCTCGGAGGACAGAAAGTTGACTGAGCCAGATTGATAATTGGAATGGACAGGAGAATCATGTTGGAGTTAATAAAAAAACCATCTTATAAATTGGGGAAAAAGATAATTTTGTTGATTTTGATGATATATAAAATTCAGGTATGCGTTACGTATTTGCTACACTGAATGATCTACAGTAAAAGTGTAGAATAAAGAATTCTTATACCTCGCTTCTAAAAGAACTTGATCGCATGAACTATGTTGGAGAAGTTCAACATAATCGATGTTCTTAGCATCGCACCGCTAAGTGTTGCAAACTTTAAAAGTGAGTGGAACTACAATATAGGTTATTTCCACTCGATATTCAAGTACTGCGACTAAATTTTAATGTAATTGATTATTTTTATTAAATTTAATGATAAAAACATAAATTACTTAAAATTTTTGACAAAGTGTAACTCATCCAAATCTTTGCTTACATCTAATAAGTTGACAAAATTATTTTCCACTCATCTTCTAACTTGTGTATTTTTTAAAATTGCTCCGACTATTACCATCTTTTATTTCTCAGCCATTATAATTTTTGTAAAAATCATCTTCATCTACCTCCAATTTATGTGGTGTCTACTATTTTATGTGAGAATGCATAATAATAGCCAAGGGTGAAGGATGAGAACCTACTGTTTTGATGTGATAATAGATAATAATAGCCAAAGGAGAAGGATGAGAACCATGTGATTCAGATGAATCACATGGTTTTGATAGTTTGTTGTTTATTAGTTTGGTTAACTTAAGTAACAGTATCATATAATTAATATAATTATATTGGTGTTGTTATATGAGATTATACATTTTCTAATAATAATCTTCTGGTGCCTTCAATTTTTGTGCTTCATTCTGTTATGATGTGAGAGTACATAAAATTAATTTATTCCGAAGGATGACAAACATGTGATTCAAAGGAAGAAAGGGTTAGAGGTACCAGGTCAATAAGAACAGCTAAAAGGGACGAAAAATTTATATCACTTATATTCTGTTAGTTGTCTGTTCACTGATTATTAGAAAAGTTGTGCATATTATTGCCTCTGAAGCCTCCTCCTTCAAAATTCAGCATTTTATATTTTTATTTTTTACTAAAAAAGTTTCTTATTTGAATGTTTGGTTTAGTTATATAACTAATGATGCATATTAATATTATTTTGTAGACATGCGAACACATCATATTGAACCTTCCAATAATACAACCTATTTTGTCGGAAGTGAAGAAAGAGTTCCTCCTTTGTCCGATATAACAAATGGTGAGTGAAAATAGCATCTATTTAATAGATTAGTTGTGTTGTTACAACATACGTTATCATAATTAATTCTTATTATAATGTTTGGCCAAGTTCATTAATAGTTGTACAACTAACGATACATATAAAACTCATTGTGCAGACATGCATATAAATTATCTTCTCCCCGATTTAAATACAATTCTTATATGGCAAGGTTAGTTCCTAAATGGTGTTCTTTATTAAAGACCTTTATTATATACATTATTTGTTGACTTATATTATTCTATCTATATTACTTTTAAAAGTATACATTCTCATCATAGGTGCACACAGTGACAACATTTTGCCTAATTTAAATGACACTCCAATTGAAAAAGGTATTAAAAGTTTGATCCTCATATTTAATTTTTGTCTTAAGTATATCAAAATTTACAAATTTATTATTTAATAGGAACTTTTTCAATAAATACTAACAATCCTTCTACATTGTAGATGTGCTAATGTAATTCTTTGCCAGATTTAAATAAAACTCCAATAATGCAAGGTAAGCATTTGAAATTCATATTGTTATTAGTTAAAAGTAAAATACAATGTTAAGATTAATGAAAATTAATATTTCTAACTCTCTTAATAGAAATCGAGGTTGCAAAACACAACACTGTCATTCAGTATGTTTTTATGATATATTGGTTTATCTTAAAATAATGACCTTACACTAGATGTGGCTATATAAAACTAAAGTTAGTTAATTGACTGTTTTCAAGAGAAATATTTTGCCAATGTTTTAAGTTCTAACACCCAAAATATAGGAACTATTTTTTCCATAATGATAGTATACTAATAAGTGAACTGGCAACTAAAAGTTGTAAAGTTTAGGAGTATATGTCGAAATAATATACATTAACGCACTTTGTCATCTTGATGTGATTATGGACATTATTGAGTTGTCTTTACCAATACTTCAATTCTGGATTCAACTTGCGCATCTCCTCCTCTAATATTTATAAATCGTAGTAGATTAAAAATAATCAGTGTTCTATTGAAACTTAGTATCTCTGTATAGACTACAAGTAGAGTGTGCAATGAAGAGAAGCTTCTCTAGGAGAGCCTATGGATTATCAGGGGAGTAGAAGTAGGAGTAGTATTAGTTTTACATCAATATACACTTACAAATTATACATGTAACAGGGCAGTTGCCAAATAACATAGGATATGAAGATGATGAAGAGTATCCAGGTATAACAACCATATCTTTGCACTTTTATGTTATTACTAAAGAAGAATCTATATAGACAAACATAGATGTATATATTAATAATGCATCACTTAATTGATTTAACAAATATTTTTCTTAAATGTGGATATTGAATGTGGCGAAATTTATACTGAAGGTACTTATCAGATACTCCTTATTCACTCAACATAGTTGGATTAAATAAATGAATAATCTGTATATTTGACTTTATATATTATTGCAAGTATAGATTACTGGGACATAGGAGATGCTACATATGAATGTGAAAAGTGTTGTGCTCTTTTTTGGTATGAAGAAAGAATCCACAAGCATTACAACTCAAAAAAACCTATTTTCACAATGTGTTGTGATCGCGAAAAAATAAAGCTTCCAGATCTTAAGAAGCCTCCTGAAGTTTTGAAACAACTTTTATTTGGATCAGGTTAGAGGAATTATAACTTTTATATCAATATGTTCATATCGTCTTATATTCACATTTATCATTTTGCAATGGTTTTAACATAGGTCCTAAAAGTAACCATTTTCGAGAAAATATTAGGAGTTATAACTCCATCTTCTCATTTACGTCAATGGGGGGTAAGGTTGATGTCTCTATCAACCAGAAAAGAGGGCCAAGAACATTCAGATTATGTGGTCTAAACTATCATCAAATTGGGAGCTTACTACCTCCTGAAGGATCTACTCCAAAATTTGCACATTTATATATATATGATACAGAAAATGAAGTTACAAATAGAATGAACGCTATCAAGTTAGCCTTATACCTTTATTATATAATACTATGAAAATAACATTTAATTTAAAAACCTTTATTGATATCATATATTTTTCAGTCGTGGCCAAGATATTAATAAACTTCATGCTGAAATTGTTTCTGATCTGAAACAAATGCTTGATGACAATAATATTTTGGCAAAGACATTTAGGATGGTCAGAGATCGATTCCAAGAGAATATAGACTCTAATGTTAAGCTCAGATTAATAGGAAATAGAGGTACTGATGGTAGAAGATACAACCTACCAACAATACCCGAAGTAGCTGCTTTAGTGGTTGGTGATTTTGAAGTTTCTGGAAGTGATCGCGATATCATTATAGAAACACAATCTGGACAGCTACAAAGGATAAATGAACTAAATGCTGCATATTTAGCTCTACAATATCCTTTGCTTTTTCCTTATGGTGAAGATGGGTACAGAGAGGACATTCCTTTAAGTCAAGGTGATCAATCATCGAGAGGAAGGCAATGTGTAAGCATGCGAGAATTTTTCGCTTATAGAATTTAGGAAAGAAAAGATGAATTTCCCACCACTGTGTCTTCAGGAAGATTATTTCAGCAATTTTTAGTTGATGTTTATACAATGATAGAATCTTCTCGGTTGAAGTTTATAAGGACTCATCAAAAGCAATTAAGAGTTGATTCTTATAAAGTCCTAGAAGATGCTATATTGCATGGTGACATCGATCCTTCATCCCAAGGTAAAAGGATAATTCTACCTTCAAGCTTTACAGGGGGTGCACGATATATGGTTCAAAATTATCAAGATGCTATGGCAATATGCAAATGGGCTGGCTACCCTGATCTTTTTATTATATTTACTTGCAATCCTAAGTGGTCAGAGATTACTAGATTTGTGGAGAGTAGAGGCTTGAATCCTGAAGATCGTCCAGACATTTTAAGTAGGGTGTTCAAAATTAAATTGGACCACTTAATAAAGGATTTGAGAGATAATCAAGTTTTTGTACAAGTAAAAGCAGGTATACCATTTAGAAATTAATTAAAATAAAGATGGTGATTTTATATGATTCAATTTGTCTTTTTTCTAATTAACTTGCATAATTTCCAATGTAGTGATTTACACTATAGAGTTCCAAAAACGAGGCCTACCTCATGCTCATATCTTACTCTTTCTTCATGAGCATAATAAATTTCCATGTGCATCAGATATTGATCGGATAATTTCGGCAGAAATACCAGATGAGGTGGGTGATTCTAATTATTATAATGCCGTAAAAAATTTGATGATGCACGGTCCATGTGGTTCTGCTAGAAAATCTTCTCCTTGTATGCAGAATGGTAGATGTACAAAGCACTTTCCTAAAAAGTTTGTTGACGCAACAACGGTTGATGAAGAAGGGTACCCTGTTTATAGAAGAAGGGATAATGGTAGAACAATTATGAAAAATGGTATTTATTTGGATAACAGGTATGTGGTGCCACACAATCGCTTCTTATTATTAAAATATAGTGCTCATATCAATGTGGAGTGGTGCAATCAAACCAGATCCATTAAATACTTATTTAAGTACGTCAATAAAGGTCATAATCGTGCAACTGCTGCTTTTTCTCAAAGTACTCATGACAATGGTTCATCAAGCATTGATGAAATCAACATGTATTATGATTGTCGCTACATATCCCCATGTGAAGCTGCTTGGAGAATATTTAAATTCCCAATTCATCATAGAGAACCGTCAGTGGAAAGACTATCATTCCATCTTCCAAATGAACAAAGTGTCATTTTCTCTGATGATAATCCAATTGATAATGTTGCCAATAGACCAAGTGTAAAGGAATCTATGTTTTTAGGATGGTTTGAGGCAAACAAAATTTATTCTGAAGCAAGAGATTTGACTTACGCAGAATTTTCTCTTAAATTTTGGTGGAACCAAAAATTAAAAAAATGGGAAAAGAGGATAAAATCTGCATTTTCTATTGGGAGGATTTTCTTTGTTACTCCAGGAAGTGGAGAGATATGTTATCTCAAATTGTTGTTGAATGTAATCAAAGGTCCAACTTCGTATGAAGAACTTAGAAGAATTAACAATCAGAACTTTCATACTTATAGAGATGCATGTTATGCACTTGGGTTATTGGATGACGACAAAGAGTATGTCGATGCTATAAAGGAAGCAGGTACTTGGGGAATGCCATCTTATCTAAGACAGTTATTTGTCATGTTGTTGTTATCAAATTCAATGTCACGGCCGGAAATGGTTTGGCAATCATCATGGCAGTTATTGTCAGAAGATATTCTTCATGAGGAAAGAATATTATTAAGTAACCCAGGTATTAAAAGATAAAATTTTCATATTAAAATAATTTTTTACTGCTATATGGATTAAATGAGGAATAAATGTTGATACATGTTAAGTTCTGTAATATTCTACTTTCTTGAATTTGGTAGTCTGATAGATGAAGAGAACTCTCTACTTTTAAATTTTGTAAACTCAATTTGATGAATTTAGAATATCAATCTTTTCTCGCTACCTTTTGTTCGTATATGTTCTAAATGACATCACAAATTGCAACTTCCTCTTTTGTCAATTTTAATACATGCAGTTAAAAGAACAAAAAATAGTACTACAGATCCATGCTTATATCTGTTATTCAATAACATATAAAAAATCAATGAGCTGTATACTCATCCAAACAAACTATATATACATGAAAGTACATGGTTGATTGTAAACTATGAGTATATATTTTATTTTCAACTCTAACATTTTATGTCATGCAGAGGCTGAACTAACGGATGATGAATTGAAAAATCGTTGCTTGCAAAAGCTTGACAAGATTTTAAAAGGTTGTGGAAAAAGCTTTAACGATTTTCCGACAATGCCAAGACCATATTACAATGAGGAAGTATTTGATGGTGCCAACAGACTAATTAATGAGGAATTGCGCTTTAATATGCGTTCTCTGACACTGGAACATCAACAATTATTAATGAAATTAACATTCGAGCAGAAGTCCGTCTATGATAAAATCATATCTGCGGTGAATGGAGATAAAGGAGGGTTATTCTTTTTATATGGTCATGGAGGAACTGGCAAAACTTTTATCTGGAAAACATTGTCTTCTGGCATACGATCTAAAGGTGATATAGTGATAAATGTTGCTTCAAGTGGTATTGCTTCTCTTTTATTACCAGGAGGTCGAACTGCCCATTCAAGATTCGCAATCCCTCTAAATCCAACTGAAGATTCAACATGCAATATAAAACAAGGTACTCCTTTGGCAAAGTTGATTGTGAAGGCAAAATTGATCATTTGGGATGAGGCACCAATGATGCATAAATACTGTTTTGAAGCTCTTGATCGAACTCTTAGAGATATTCTAAGATTTAAAGATCCGTCAAATTTAGATCGGGCATTTGGAGGTAAAACAATTGTTCTTGGAGGGGACTTTCGACAAATCTTGCCTGTAATTACAAAAGGTACTAGGCAAGAGATTGTTAAATCAACTCTCAATTCTTCATATCTGTGGCCCCACTGTCAGGTATTAAAGCTAACAACAAATATGATATTACAAGAAAATATATCTGGTGCTGATTTGGATGATTTAAAACAGTTTTCTGATTGGATTTTGGCAATAGGTGATGGAAATAGTGGATGTTCCATTGATGGCATTGAGAAAGTAGAAATACCCAATGATCTTCTCATACATAATTGTGATGATCCAACATCTGGAATTGTACAAAGTACATATTCTGATTTCTTGAGAAATTTCACCGATATAAAATACCTTCAAGAAAGAGCGATTCTTGCGCCAACTCTTCATATGGTAGAATCGGTGAATGATTACATGGTTTCTCTCAATAATAGTCAGGATAAGTCATATTTAAGTTCGGATACAATTTGCAAGTCTGATAACGCATTTACAACTTTGGAACATGCATACACCTGAATTTCTAAATAGTATTAAATGTTGAGGTATTCCAAATCACTCCATCACTTTGAAGGTAGGTGTTCCTGTGATGTTGTTAAGAAATATAGATCAATCGTCAGGATTGTGCAATGGTACACGATTGATCATCACAAGACTTGAAAATAAGGTAATTGAAGCCAAAGTATTATCCGGAAACATGGCTGGAGATAAAGTTTTTATACCAAGAATGACACTTACCCCATCTGATGCAAGAATTCCTTTTAAGTTCCAAAGAAGGCAATTTTCAGTCATTGTATCTTTTGCCATGACCATCAATAAAAGCCAAGGTTAGTCATTATGTAATGTGGGATTATTTTTGAAGAAGGCTGTCTTTACTCATGGACAATTATATGTTGCACTTTCAAGAGTAACAAGTATAAAAGGGTTAAAGATCTTATGTTATGATGAAGATGGGAAAATAACAAATGAAGCTACAAATGTAGTGTATAAAGAAGTTTTCCGAAATTTAGAAGATAGAAGTTTTTTATGAGTAACTATCAAATGAACAGCACCAACCACATGTTCAGTGTACATACTCAGTCTATAGTTGGTCATACCGCAAACAAAATAAAATTGGATGAGGTACAAATTCTTCTAAATTTAATTTACTTTGATATGTCCTATTATAGCTTAATTGTTTTTTAGTCACGGGGAAATACTTTTATTTGTTAAATTATATATCAATATTTGCAGGAAAAGCTTTTGTTAAATTGTGGAGTTGCAATAATATGGATTACCAACCATCATTTCACATTCATTGATTCCTACTAGGTATGCAATATTAGTTACGATAAATTTTATTCGGAAATATATAATAACACTGGTAGTTCAATCTCTGAATGCTCATTATGAATAGGAAAAAAATATCTTGAAGTTGGAATAAGGTGAATACATAGCTCCTGACAAAATTAAGAATGTTTATGCTAAATGCAAATTTGTTGCACAGTGCTTTATCTATGGTACGCAGATAAAGAACTTCTCACTTACGGATTCACTAAATGGTGTCTCCTTTGCTCACTGCTAAACCATTGTAGGTGATAGCTTTAATTCCTCTTTAATACCAATAGTTTGTGTAGAATTTTGTTCACTGACCGTCAAATTTAACTTTCAAAATTCTCCTTTGCAGCTGTCTCTTTTTTATCCATCTTTAGCACTGCAGGATTTTGAAACTTCTTGGTTGTGGATGAAAGTTTCGACAAATTGTAAGCATGTCAACATTATACAACATAAGTATTTTTCCCTATATTTAAATTATGTTTCCACATCGTCTTCTTTGCAATTTTTTCTGTTTCAACATTCCTGAAATTTGATATGCTAATATCTTCGGTTTTCCTAAGACCCTCAAGTGAAATGTGAAGTTGGAACTCTGTTTCCACATTTGCATATATTTGTTTCTATGTTGACAACTCTTATGAGAAATGGTTTAACAACCTACATTATGTCTAGCCACAAGATAGTTTTTAATCATACAATTTCTACACAAACTGTAGACACTTATTCACTAATTTTGGCTCACAATTATTGTTTTGTGATTTGGTAATTATATGTCTAATTTCAAAAAATTAGAGTTTGTACAAATACTTCGACATTTAAGCATTATGTTCTGTAGAGGAAGCACAAAATACAAGGTAGCAACGATGCACAAATATGGACGATGGGAAGCTCAGTTTTTCTACTTTCTCAGTAAGAAGTAACTCAATGCTTATATCACCATACTTAGGAATGTCATAATATCAACGATATAACTGTTAAAAAGGTTGCTTGATATATGAAGATATGGACCATACCAAATTTTAGATGGTCCCTGCATATCCTTGGTTACGTGGAATAACTACTAATTAAATAGGTGAAATAACTAATAAATGAGCGCATCTTTTCTCATTCAGGCTTTATATTTTTTTTTACATTGACACTGCATTTGAAAAGCAGATCGCTCTATTTCCACTTGCTGTTTCTGATATAGTCCTTATCAACATATAAGTTCTTTTATTCTGTGAAATAGATAGTATGTGGACTTATGATAAATTAAAACCAGAAATAAATTATGCATTGGTGGCTAAAAGTTTTAAAAAATTCAGGTCGTGTCATGACATTGGTCGTGACCAGGCTGCAAATAAGCCTCTTTTGAAGACTGTTTTCCAGGTACAGTACAAAGAAACTTCTTTTTCGAATATTCCTTCTGAATGTTTTATTTATTTACTTTATCTTAAACAGGTTATGATGCGGTTATTTAGTCAGTGTAAAACAACATTGATGTTTATTATTCGTGACAAAATAAGGTTAAGGTGCCTTCTTCTCTCATAAATGTTTTAACAGATTAAGGTGCCTTCTTCTCTCATAAATGTTTTACTGTGGATAAGATGTTATTATAATTTGCAGCTGAGACCTGATCAAGTTTGTGCCCAAGTAGGTCTATGTTATTTTACTGGACCTCAAGATGTTAGGTATCACCTCCCCTTTGTTTTTATTTGCTCTTCTTATGACAACGCACTTGACTTGACGTGTCATTGAAGCTCATATCATTGGCGAGTCCTTAGCAAAGTTGTTTAGGAGATAAAATTACTTTCCATATTTGTAAATTGTTGTTATGGATTTGAATCCAAAAGAAGAAAAAGCATACTGCTGAAATTGTTGCAGATGCCAATTTAACAGGACATTTTAAAGTGCTTGAATTATTTTTATTGAGGCACTCAACGTCTTGTCTGATTTCCACATTGTCTGTGTTTGATTTTTTGAATACTGAACAATATCTGTTTGGACTGAAACGTGGCACTTGCGGCTCTTTGTATTTACAATCCAACAGGATTATCTACTTTAGTGCAATCAGTATAAAGTTTTGAAAATGCTGTTTTACTGTTTAGGCTCCATAAAAACTGTTTAGTCCTTTAGTTGCTATGTCACATGTGTTTTCACTAATTTTTTAACCAAATTCCTTGCAGCTCTAATATCACAACTGTAGTTGAAAGGGAAACTGAAGGAAGTTCTGCTGGTGAAGCACCATTGTGCACTGCCTGTCAGATGGCAGTTGTATGGATGCAGAACCAGCTGAAACAGAAGGAAACAAATGAGAGAGTACTAGAATATGTGAACCACGTAAATGTCACAACTTAATATGCCGTTAGAAGCCAATAAGTAGTACATCACATCATCCTAATATTAAAGATTTGGTCTTATACAGCTTTGTGATAAATTACCAAGTCCAATGGGAGAATCAATCGATGGAGGAATGCGAGCCTCAATTGTAAAGACAGACTTAGTGAAGCTTATGAAATAGAAATGTGTATCCAAGGGATGCATTGGGGACTTCGCTACATCCTACAGGGTATCAAGCCTAAGTATTTTAAAGAATTAGCTACACGTGCTCATGATATGGAGCTAAGTATGTATTCAAGTGGAAATCAAGGGCCACCTGTTTATGAACCTCGCAAAGTGAAGGACAAACAAGAAATAAAGAAAGGAGGCAAGTTTTTGCCGAAGTCTGAGAGCAAGGAATCAATGAATGTTAATGCCTTGCCACTAAAGGTCACTACAAAAGTGAGTAAGAAACAAAGTATGAAGACAACATCCTTACAAGATAAAGTTGGTCGAAAGTTAACTCTGAAGGAAATGCAAGCGAAAGAATATCCATTCTTGGACTCCGATGTCCCAGCAATTTTTGAAGAGCTCCTTGAGTTGAAACTCATTGAGTTACCCGAAATGAACCGGCTAGACGAAGTTGGGAAGACTAATGATCCAAATTATTACAAGTACCATCTGTTGCTTGGCCACCCTATTGAAAAGTGCTTTGTGTTCAAGGAGAAAGTCATGGACTTGGCTGCTGAAGGAAAAATCTTGCTTGAGGATGAGAAAAAGAGTTCGAATCAAGTCTCTTTTGCTTTTGTTCACTTGATCCCATTGTCCTTTGCAATTTTGTTGAAGTACATGAATGTGATGACATCCAAACTGCATCATCACCAAATAAGATTAAATTTGGTGACTTTAAACCTATCGATGTGAGCAAACCATTGATTCCCCCTATAGCATATAAACCAATAGTGGAGGAAAGATCTCAAGAGAAAAGTGAATCATGTTATGATCAAACTGATGATGAAGGTTGGATTCTTGTGACTCAGTGGAGACGCTGCAAGACAAATTTACAAAGGGAGTCAAATAAGCAGTTGACTAGGGTAAAAATGGTAAAAAGACCCAAGAAGAAAATGATAAAGAAGAACTGGACGAAAACAAAAATGGCAGAGAATCACTATCAAATGCTACATTGTCTAGTGACATTAGAGGAATTCCTGCCAATCTGGTTACACCCGCAAGCTTCCTGTGAATATATCAAGGCCTCATGTTGTAAGATAGATGAAGAAGAAACAAAGAAAGAGGATCCATCATTGCTGCCACCTCCCCTGCTTGAAAAACTCACTGGCAATTCTGAAGAAGTGGACGTTTGTGATGCAAAAATCACATTTACTGATGATGATATTTTGCTTGGTGAAACGTACCATAATCGCCCCATATTTATGGCTGGCTTTGTGCGAGAACAGAGAATAAGTAGAATCGTGATCGATGATGGGTCTGGTGTCAATATTCTCCCAATTCGTACTGTGAAAGAGCTTGGCATACCGATTGATGAACTATGTGAATGTCGTTTGATGATTTAAGGGTTTAATAAAGGGGGGCAAAAAGCTATAGGGGCTATCAAATTGGAAATAAATATGGGAGATTTGCATTTGAGTGCATGGATGCACGTGATCGATGCAAAAACCTCATATAATATCTTGTTAGGAAGTCCATGGATACACGATAACAAAGTGGTTTCATCCACCTACCATGAGTTCTTGAAATAGTGCGAAGGTGGGGTCGAAAAGAAGATAATTGCTGATGATAAGACCTTTACCGAGGCTGAATCATACTTCACCGATGCAAAATTCTACTTAAAGAATTACGTCTCAAAGGAGGTTAAAGTTGATGATGTGATAATGACCAGAAGTGTTTCAAAGAAGGTTGATGCAACAACTAGCAAGGAAAATATTACAGTTGAAGAAGATCAGGTGTTTCATGATAGGAACAAGATGAATGAGGCATCTTCAAGTAAGAAAGTGACTCCTATTCTTCGCTATGTCCCAAAGGCAAGGAAGGTCGGAGATCCATCTTCTGAACTACAAGGTAAGGTGTTAGGAGACTTGACCTTTCCTATCAAGAAAATTGACGCAATCAAGTCATCTACAAAGTTGCTCAAAGGGTTTGTCAAATCATTAAGCCACAATTCGCTTCCAAATCTAGCACTTCCTACAAAGCGCACAAATGAGGGCTTTGACCCAAACGCCTACAAGTTGTTGGAAAAAGCTGGATATGATCCCAACAAACCATTCAAGTTGGGAAAGCTCCCGCCTGAAGCTTCAAACCCTAATCAAAAGAAGATGATGGAGAAAGGGTACCCACTGAAGCAATCACGTGAAAGATTGGGTTACAAACAACCCCCGCCAATCTGTATCTCCATTAAAAGGGCAAGTTGTAACTACATTACTGCTAAAGAAGTGTCTACGGCGCTTAATAACAAGCCTTATGTGTTTGACCTACTTACAAAACCAAGGACCTCAGTCTTTGACAGGTTGGGACCACTGAAGAAAGAAAACAAGCGCCATGGAAATAATGGAAGGATTGGAGCACCTATCCCCCTTAAAAAAGATATTTTGACCACAGACTATCCAAGTCTGATTCCTTCTAGAATGAGGTGAGAGACAAAACTTTTAGTTTCATGTGGAGAGGTCCTCAAAGCAAAGGCTCATACCATAGTCTACACTAAGGAATGAGAGGAAGATAAAGAAAGTGTGGGGTCATCATATCATATCACCATTCGTGATGAACAAAATGCTTCACCCTATACGGAAATCGAGGAAAAATGCCTTGATATTCATGTATGTCATCACATATCTTTCAATAATGGTGATCCTCAAGAAGATGAAGACGCTAAAAATGCACCACTAGAGCTTGAAGAAGGGGTGAAGACAACAGTTGATGCACTAAAAGAAGTCAATTTCGGAGTAGTTGAAGATCCAAAGCCCACATATATAAGTGCCTCTCTAACTGGTGATGAAGAGAGAAAATATATTGAGCTACTTAAGGAGTTCATAGACGTATTTGCTTGGAGCTACAAAGAAATACCAGGTTTAGACCCCAAGGTGGCTGTTCATCATCTTGTTGTCAAACGAGGCGCTCGTCTTGTAAAGCAAGCACAACGTCGCTTCAGACCTGAACTGGTTCCCTTGATTGAAACCGAAGTTAACAAGCTTATTGGGGCTGGTTTTGTTCGTGAAGTTAAATATCCTACATGGATTTCAAGCATCGTCCCTGTAAGAAAGAAGAATGGCCAAATTCGAGTTTGTGTTGACTTTAGGGACCTAAATAACGCTTGTCCTAAGGATGAATTTCTTCTTCCTATCCCTGAGCTAATGATTGATGCAACAAATGGATACGAGGCGATGTCTTTCATGGATGGTTCATCTGGATATAACCAAATTCGCATGGAACCGAAGGACGAAGAACTTACTGCCTTTC